>MU697846.1:5823-22984 GCA_026770625.1 Nicotiana glauca
ATTGCCCATTGACCCGGCATGCCCTCCCGTTAAGCAGAAATTGAGAAAGTTCAAAACAGACATGAGTGTGAAGATTAAAGAAGAAGTAACCAAGCAGCTGCAAGCAAAGGTTATTCGGGTCACTCGATATCCTGATTGGTTGGCTAATGTGGTGCCAGTACCGAAGAAAGATGGGAAGATCAAGGTATGTGTCGATTACCGCAATCTGAACAGGGCTAGCCCTAAGGATAACTCTTCGTTACCCAACATCCATATTCTGATCGATAATTGTGCCGGACGTGAGATCGGATCTTTTGTAGATTGCTATGCTGGGTATCATCAAATTCTGATGGATGAAGAAGACACGGAAAAGACAGCTTTCATTACGCCATGGGGGACTTATTGCTACCGGGTAATGTCGTTTGGCTTGAAGAACACTGGTGCAATGTACATGAGAGCAATGACTACTATGTTTCATGACATGATACACAAAGAGATTGAGGTATACGCGGATGATGTGATCATAAAATCCAAGCATCAGGAAGACCACGTAGCAGACCTAAGGAAGTTTTTTCAAAGAATTCGAAGGTACAATATTAAGCTCAACCCGGCCAAATGTGTATTTGGTGTTCCATCTGGAAAGCTGTTGGGATTCATCGTCAGTCGGCGAGGCATTGAGTTTGACCCGTCAAAGATCAAATCCATCCAAGAATTGCCACCGCCGAAGAACAAAACAGAAGTGATGAGTCTGTTGGGAAGATTGAATTATATCAGCAGGTTCATCGCTCAACTCACGGTGACATGTGAACCTATTTTTCGGCTACTGAAGAAAGATGTTGCGGTAGAATGGACAGCAGAATGTCAGGTAGCATTTGATCAAATCAAAGGGTATCTATCAAATCTGCCTGTGTTGGTTCTACCTGAGCCGGGAAGACCGTTGATACTCTATCTAACGGTACTGGAAAATTCATTTGGTTGCGTATTGGGGCAACATGATATCACAGGAAGGAAGGAGCAAGCCATCTACTATCTCAATAATAAGTTTACGGTCTATGAGGTTAAGTACACTCAACTTGAGAAGGCATGTTACGCCTTAACTTGGGTAGCACAGAAGTTGAAGCATTATCTGTCGTCATATACTACTTACCTCATTTCACGGCTGGATCCATTGAAGTATATTTTCCAGAAGCCTATGCCCACAGGGAGATTGGCAAAATGGCAGATATTACTCATAGAGTTTGACATCGTATATGTGACAAGGACGGCCGTGAAAGCCCAAGCATTAGCTGATCACTTGGTTGAGAATCCTGTTGATGAAGAATACGAGCCATTAAGGAAGTATTTTCCTGATGAAGAAGTGATGCATATAGATGAGTTAGAATTGACTGAGGAACCAGGGTGGAAGCTTTTCTTTGATGGAGCTACAAATGCGAAAGGATTTGGAATAGGAGCGGTACTTATTTCGGTAACAGGACATCATTATCCTGTTATAGCTCAGTTGCGTTTCTATTGTACCAACAATATGGCTGAATATGAGGCATGCATTTTGGGTTTACAGTTAGCTGCAGACATGAATGTCCAGGATGTCTTGGTCTTGGGAGACTCGAACCTCCTGGTGCATCAGATTCAAGGTGAATAGGAAACACGGGATTTGAAGCTCATACCATATTGACAATGTTTGCACGATTTGAGCAAGCGATTTCGATCAGTGGAGTTTAGACACATCCCAAGAGTTCATAATGAGGTTGCCGATGCTTTGGCCACCTTAACATCAATGTTGCATCACCTAGACAAAATTCATGTTGACCCGTTGCATATTTAGGTTCGTGATCAGCATGCTTATTGCAATATGATAGAGGAAGAAATGGATGGCGAGCCATGCTTCTATGATGTCAAATAATACCTCAGAATGGGGACATACCCGGAGCAGGCCACCGGAGATCAAAAGAGAGCCATTCGGCAATTGGCAACTGGATTTTTCCTCAGTGGAGGAGTGCTTGACAAAAGAACCCCAGATTTGGGATTACTGAGATGTATAGATGCTGGTCAAGCCACGACAGTGATGACAGAGGTACATGCTGGAGTTTGTGGGCCACATATGAGCGGATATATATTGGCGAAGAAGATTCTTTGAGCAGGATATTATTGGCTCACTATGGAGCGTGATTGTATCAGTTTCGTGCAAAAATACCATCAGTGTCAGATACACGGAGATCTGATTCATTCTCCGTCGACGGAATTGCATACGATGTCAACGCCATGGCCATTTGTTGCATGGGGCATGGATGTCATTGGACCTATTGAGCCGGTAGCTTCCAACGATCATAGGTTCATTCTGGTGACCATTGACTATTTCACTAAGTGGGTTGAGGATAAAACCTTCAAATCGGTAACCAAGAAGGCAGTGGTGGATTTTGTTCATTCCCATATCATATGTAGATTTGGGATCCCAAAGGTGATCATCACGGACAATGGCGCTAATCTTAACAGTAGTTTGATGAAAGAAGTATGTCAACAGTTCAAGATTACACACCGTAATTCCACCCCGTATCGTCCCAAGGCAAATGGCGCGGTTGAGGCAACCAACAAGAACATAAAAAGATATTGAGAAAGATGGTAGAAGGGTACTGGCAATGGCATGAAAAGCTACCATTTGAATTGTTGGGATATCGCACTACGGTTCGTACTTCAGTAGGCGCAACTCCTTATTCGTTGGTATACGGAACTGAAGTAGTGATACTAGCAGAGGTTGAAATTCCGTCTCTCCGGATTGTCGTTGAGGCTGGGATTGATGATGATGAATGGTTCAAAGCCCGATTGGAGTAGTTGAGCTTAATTGATGAAAAGATATTGGTAGCAGTATGTCATGGCCAATTGTGTCAAAGGAGAATGGCAAGAGCATACAACAAGAAGGTACGTCCCAGGAAATTTGAAGTGGGATAGCAGGTGCTGAAACGAATCCTACCACATCGCCAAAGCGAAGGGCAAGTTCGCCCCAAACTGGCAAGGACCGTTCATTGTGACCAGAGTGTTATTCAATGGCGCTTTATGTCTGACAGATGTCGAGGAAAGGTGCATCGACATGGCTATCAATTCTGACACAGTCAAGAGATATTATGTGTAATTCCTTTGATTATAATTGATGTTTGTCTGTTTGTACTTGGCATTTATCGGAGAATGAAATGACGGAGATAATTCTTTCTTCTATCCAAACACTTTAACCTTTGCTTCCCCCTTTGAGCCTTATTTATTCTTTCATACCCCTCTCTTGGAATCACTAATGAAAAAAAATTAAAAAAAAAGGAAGAAAAAATAATAACAAAACAAAAAGGAAAGTCACAAGAAATACAAAGGAATCGAGTGAACTACGTTCGACCTAATTCCTCAAAGAGGATACGTAGGAGCCTCACGGCTCGGTCATAGTGTAATAAAAATCAAAAATCCCATAAGCAAGAAAACTGGGGCAGAAGTTATGTTTTAAAACTCTGGAAAAAGTTTGATTCCAAGGGTTTTAATGTTTTATCCATCAAAGTTATTTCGAATTTTTGATATCCTTTTCTTTTATCCCCGCACAAAAACCCATATTGATATCCAAAAAGACCTCCCGATCAGTATCCGAGAGGTGCCCAGTCAGGCAAATGAAAGCCGAAAATAGCACACCGACCCCTACTGAATGAGGATCGTAAGCTGAAGGAATTGATAGCCAAAGGAATCCCTAGTAGAGAGAATCTTATCAGTAACACTCCAATCCCCAGCTAAGAAAGAAAAATAAAACAAGAGAGTCTTATCGGTGAAAACATTCACGGGAACCATAAGGCGACGAAAGCTGAGAGAAACAAAATGAGTGAGTCTTATGGTGAAAACCTTCACAGGCACCCTAAGGCGACAGGAGTCTGAGAGAAATGAGAGAGTCTCATTAGTGAAAACCCCTCGAAGGGCACTATGAGGTGGCAAGATAAGATTGGCAGAAAGGATCCGCATTTGGCAAAGAGTTGGGTGCCTGTTTATCCCCAGTAAAATGAGGCTATCAGAAAAATCGATTGATACAGATAGACTGGGTTGATTAATCCGAAATGCACGACATGATCATTGGAATCGGTTATACCATGCAGATAAGTTCTTTTCCTTTTTCTTCTCCCCAACATTGGTTCAGAAGGACTTTTCTTTTCTATCTTTTGAAGTCATCACTTTTCATTTCTTTGTTTAAAGACTTTTCCTCCAGAAGTTTATTTTTGAGAAGGATTTTTCAGAGCTTACTACCAGTTGCCAAAATGATGCAAGGCAAAATGGGAATAGGCCAAAGATAAGGAAATAAAATGAAAAGACGTTTGTTGCATGACCCAATGATGGATTGCTCTGGGATTTTAGGGAAATTATAGAGAAAAACCAAAAAAATAGCAGTTGAGAAATTTGTGAAAAAGGATCAGGAAGAAGGAGCATCCCCGACAGACTATCGACCAAGATCCAAAATGGTCGGATAACATAGAGCAGGGAAAGAAAAAAGGGGAAAACCATCCCCAGCAGGAATGTCATCCCGAGCAAATAATATCATCCCCAGCAGGAGTGGCGTGACCACTCACCACGTATTAAACTAACAAATTTTCTTTGATTTGAAGCAGGGAAAGGAAATGTTATTGATGGCAGAAAGACAGGCCACAATTTCAAATAATCAAACTGGGGCAGAAAATTTTCTCTCATTGAAAATTTTCTTGAAATCAGATACCCACTTGGGGAAGATGGAAGATAACACAAGTTTTGAAGGCAGTGGAATCCCCAGCAGTCCGCGGGAGAAGGCAATACAAGTTTTAAAGAAAGCAATCTCGGGAGAAGCAAGATAACCCAAGTTTTAAGGGTAGTGGTCTTTGAACCAGTATTATCCCCACCATTGTTGCAAGAAGGAAAATAACCAGTCTTAAAGAAGGAAAATAACTAGTCTTAAAGAAAGAAGCCCAGCAGTGTTACCCCCAGCAGGTTTCAGAGAAATGAAACACCAGTTTGAGGGAAGTAATCACTAAAGAAGTCAGGAGCTCGTCTGTAGAATGGAGGATGTTATTTTTAAAGTTAGTTTAAGTTAGGAGCCCGCCTGTAGAATGGAGGTTGTTAAATTTTAAGTTGGAGAAGTTAGGAGCCCGCCTGTAGAATGGAGGTTTTTTTAATTTTTAAGTTGAAGAAGTCAGGAGTCCGCCTGGAGAATGGAGGCTACTTTATCTTTAAATTGTTGAAGAAGTCGGAGCCCGCCTGGAAAATGGAGGCTGCTTTATCTTTAAATTGTTGTTAAAGTCAGGAGCCCACCTGGAGAATAGAGGCTAAATTATCTTTAGATTGCTGTTGGAGTCAGGAGCCCGCCTGGATAATGGAGGCTGAATTATCTTTAAATTGTTGTTGGAGTCAGGAGCCCGCCTGTAGAACGGAGGTTGTTTATGTTAAAGTTGAAGAAGTCAGGAGCCCGCCTGGAAAATGAAGGCTGCTTTATCTTTAAATTATTGTTGAAGTCATGAGCCCGCCTGGAAAATGGAGGCTGAATTATCTTTAAATTGTTGTTGGAGTCAGGAGCTTGCCTGTAGAACGGAGGTTGTTTATGTTAAAGTTGAAGAAGTCAGGAGCCCGCCTGTAGAATGGAGGTTTTTAAATTTTAAGTTGAGAAGTCAGGAGCCCGCCTGTGGAATGGAGGTTATTTAATTTTTAAGTTGAAGAAGTCAGGAGCCCGCCTGGAGAATGGAGGCTTCTTTATCTTTAAATTGTTGAAGAAATCAGGAGCCCGCCTGGAAAATGGAGGCTGCTTTATCTTTAAATTGTTGTTGAAGTCAGGAGCTCGCCTGGAGAATAGAGGCTGAATTATCTTTAAATTGCTGTTGGAGTCAGGGGCCCGCCTGTAGAACGGAGGTTGTTTATTTTAAAGGTGAAGAAGTCAGGAGCCCCCCTGTAGAATGGAGGTTGTTAAATTTTAAATTGAAAAAGTCAGGAGCCCGACTGGAAAATGGAGGCTGATTTATCTTTAAACTGTTGTTGAAGTCAGGAAACCCCGCCTGGAGAATGGAGGCTAAATTATCTTTAGATTGATGTTTGAGTCAGGAGACCGCCTGGAGAATGGAGGCTGAATTATCTTTAAATTGCTGTTGGAGTCAGGAGCCCACCTGGAGAACAGAGGAGTACATTTCAAGTTAGATTCAGGGGCCCGCCCATAGAATAGAGGAGTACACATTCAAGTTGAAGTCAAGAGCCCGCCTGTAGAATAGAGGAATACATTTCAAGATCAAATCAGAAGTCAGTAATGCGGAAGGTTACAACAAAATACCCCCAGCATGAATCCCATCGCAGAAATCAGAAAGAAGACTACAAGAACAAGTCGGAGATAGATAAGATTTTGTAATTTCTAGTTTAAGTCTAGCTTCTTGTTTTCTTTTGGCACGGTGTGATAAGGAGATCAAAAAGCAGTAGCAACAGCATGCAGCAGCAGTAACAGCAAAATTGCAGTTCTATGGTAGTCCCACCTAACAAAACCTCCCAGAACTACACTGACCTGATTCTTTTATAGCCAAGGATATGTAGGCAACCTCTGAAGCAAGGTTCGGTCACCACTTTTTTTCAAAATTCTTCCATTAGAGTGAATGTGAGCAAAAATTATCCATGGCATTCATTTGTCTTTGCACGAAAACTCTTCATGTTCTCGAGCAAAGAGGGGCAGCTGTAAATGCCTAATTTTTGCCCCATCTTTTTCTTATATATATGTATGTATGTATGTATGTATGTATGTATGTATGTATGTATGTGTGTGTGTGGTTGTTTGTTCTTATTTGTGTATGTATAGGTTTTAAGAATTGAGTAGTGGTTTGATAAATGGGGTAGGAGTTGGGCTAGTGTGCAACTTAAAATTGTAGGCAACCTCCGAAGCAAGGTTCGGTCACCACCTTTTTTCAAAATGCTTCCATTAGAGTGAATGTGAGCAAAAATTATCCATGGCATTCATTTGTCTTTGCACGAAAACTCTTTATGTTCTCGAGCAAAGAGGGGCAGCTGTAAATGCCTAATTTTTGCCCCATCTTTTTCTTATATATATATATATATGTATGTATATATGTATGTGTGTGTGTGGTTGTTTGTTCTTATTTGTGTATGTATAGGTTTTAAGAATTGAGTAGTGGTTTGATAAATGGGGTAGGAGTTGGGCTAGTGTGCAACTTAATTAAAATTGTGCCAAAATTAGCCAAAAATTCCCAAAAATTTACCCCATTTTCCCATTATTTCCTCTTTCTTCTTTCCCTTTCATCACCCCCTCTTCTCTCTTCCCCAAGCCGCAGGCGTCGCCCCATCGCCGCCGCCGGAAATTGTCCACCGGCGGCGGCCGACCTTCAATCCGCCCCAAAATTTCACCATGTAATCTCCACCACCTCCTCTTTCCATATCTCCAAACCAAATCCTTCAAAAAACTCTCAAACTCCTTGAATCTTAGATCTAAGAAACTTTTCCGTCACTTTTTCGCCCAAGTTATTGAAGTTCCGGCTACTACCACCCTACAATACATACATCAACGGATAGAGCTCCTCAAGACCTAGCTATTGATGTCAATTCTACCTCAAAAATCCGGCGACCAAAATCCGGCCAAAAATCCGGCGACTTCCCCGAACATCCTTCTTGGCATACCACCATTTTTTCGGCCATTTGAATTGTAAAATGGTAAAATGCTATTATTTTTTCATGGCTGATTTTTATTTTTAATTTTTAATTTTCAGATTTTTATTTTTTGTTTATTATTAATTATTTTAGCATTAGTTTTTTAAGTTTGAAATGTTAAATTTTCTGTTTTTGCACTTGTTGAAATAGTAAAATAGTTTTGTACTGACAAAAGTAGAGTAGTGAAAAATACTTAAGAGTATATGGTATTTGTTTGTTTGTTTATTTACTACTTCAAGACTTTTTGAGTACAAAACTCAAAAGTCATTTGTTTGGTAAGGAATATAGACTTTTGGACAATTTTTGAATAAAAGTCTATCCTTGAATAACAAAATGCAGATTTTTGTTTGAAATACTCTCTTTTGACAAGATTTAGTCGAGAAAGTCTTGCTTTTTGAATTTAAGAGCAGACTTTGTAGAAAATCTGTCAAAAAGATTATCTTTTGAATTTTTGAAACAGCTGTCTGTTTTGATATATAAGGGTATTCCATCACACTTTAAGGAGGAAGAAAAAAAGGGACGGGGAGGGGGAATTTTGAACACTAAGAGTTCAGTAGTTTGAGAGGAAAATACGCTGTGGTTTGGTCTTGAACTTGGCTTTGTTTGTTGTTGCTGGTTGTCAATCTGATGTTGCTGTTATCTGCTTTTGCTGCTGATTTACTCCTTTCTTCTTATATTTTCAATACCAGGTACCTACTTCAAGCTTATGTTGATGTGTCAACCCCTATTGGAAACATGAGATGAAATGGAAGATACATTTTGCTGAAGTTGCACCATTTTTATGCTTCTATATGTCTTGTAGAGTTTTGTATGATTTGATTGTTTATTGTAAATGAACTAAGGGCTGCTTTAAATAATAATGGACTTGTACTGTTGATCTGAATGGCATGAGTTGTAGTTAATTCAGGACGTTTGTGTAGTTGAATAGACACTGAATATTATTCATGGAGCCTAGTTAGTTTGATTTTTGTTTCGTATAGAATATTTAAACAATTAATGATTAGCATTTAGCCTGAGTAATTAAACTGATTTTGTAGCTTGGTTATTAATCCTTTAGGTAAGTATAATTTTATAAGTATTAGCTTTAGTTCACATTGCAATAACCTCACCTGGATATGTTTTTTTTAGTTAGTACTTGAAAGTAAAATAGTCCTTTAAAGTTAATGTGGTAATTTTGGCAAAAAAAAAAACCTCGAAGAATAAGCGAGATTTTGCCTCATGTCGATGTAGTTTACCTGTTGGAAGGTTATTGTAGTTTCATTGAGAAATTAATGCCTGTTGCAAATATGTGTTTCAATTAGGTTCTAATTGTTAGAACATCCGTAGCTTGCTATTAATAAATAAACTTCTGGAGATTATGTATCACAGTGTGGTGGTGATTCCCATGAAATTGGATATGTGCTAAATATTTTGTTCTTTAAGTTAGTCAACACAAAGTAGAGATCCTGCTTGACTGCAACCTTTTGGTTTGAAAAATGTAGATTTTAATAATTTTAGACAATTAGATTTGAGGTGTGCCATATTAGCCAAGTGTATGATTTATGGCCCTCATGAGCTAATTTAGAAACCTTTTGGTTAGAATAAATCGAGGTGTGCCGCGCCGCACGAAATGACAATTGCGTGGCCCTCATTTTTATTCTGTAATGATCCTTAGAATTCGGGAGGGCCGTTTAGCAAATTTCACGGCCTTCCCTAAAATAATAATACGCTAGATTCTTTAAGCAAGACTTTAATAAAATTACCTCCTTAAACTCGGGTGTGCATTTCATGCGACCCAAATAAAATCCCAAAACATTGAATAGAGTATGCTTAGGATTGCGGGTGCATTTCATGTGACGCAATCTGAAGGCACGCTTTAAACGACGTTCATTTTCTTTTAAATAAATACATATTGAATAAAAGCAGTTAAAAGTAAAATTGGCACATAGGCTTTTCATGTGATAAAATCAGATAAAAGCTAAACTCAACAGTTAAGCGACCGTGCTAGAACCACGGAACCTGGGAATGCCTAACACCTTCTCCCGGGTTAACAGAATTCCTTATCCGAATTTTTGGTATGCAGACTGTGAACAATCATCTTTTTCCTCGGTTCGGGATTCAATCGGTGACTTGGGATACCATTAATATCCCAAGTGGCGACTCTGAATAATTAATAACCAAATCCTGTTCCGATTGTCCTTTAATTGGAAAAACTCCTTTACACCCTTGTGGGTGTAGTGAAAAAGGAGGTGTGATAGTGATTACGTGGGCCATGTTAAGCCAGTATTAATTGTTGCCTTGTATTGTTACACTTCAATTTTTGAATATTTCTTTGATGTTGGTTGTGTATTTACATTGGGACTACGGATGCGGGATTCCGAGAGCTCCCCCTTGTTTGTTTATTTTGGGACTACGGGACGGTATCCCGGGAGATCCCTCTGCACTTTTATTTTGGACTACGGGACGGTATCCCGGGAGATCCTTTAATATTGATATGAGAATTGGACTAGGGGACGGTATCCCGGGAGATCCATAGGGCAGTTGAGAAAAGGGCTACAGGACAGTATCCTGGGAGACCCTCGTCGGTATTCTTGTAATTTAGCTATGTTTACTCTGCGTTTTCTGTTCTATCTTTGTAGTGTTACTATTTCATTGAGTTGTCTTATTACACTGCTGCGTTCATTAGTTTTCATCGGATTTCTACACTGTTAATATTTTGCTGCTATATTATTTTTGCCTCAGTAGGGCCCTGATCTTTCCTCGTCACTACCCAACCGAGGTTAGGCTTGGCACTTACTGAGTACCGCTATGGTGTACTCATGCCTCTTCTGCGCATGTTTTCATGTGCAGATCCAGGTACCTCTACGCAGGCGTATTATCAGTAGCTGCAGGGAGCATTTCGGAGACTTGAGGTATATCTGCCGCGTCCGCAGGCCGGAGAGTCTCCCTCTCACTCTACCCTTTAGTTAGTTAGATGCTATTCTGTTCTTCCTTGTTATAGACTTTTCGGATGATTAGAGCAGTGTTATGTATTATTCTTAGCCTGTGTTGACCGTGGGTTTCAAGGTCTTTGGGATGGTTTCAGAATTTAAAGTATTAAAGTGTATGTGTTATGCGGCAACTGTATGCATTACTCATGTCATTTAGCTTTTGAATATAAATTTCGCAAATGTTGTTACTTCCGCAATATTTTAGGCTTACCTGGTCGTGAAGACTAGGTGCCGTCATGACGTGTTCATAATTGGTGAACTAGGGTCGTGATAATAGTTCAGGGTAGTGGGGCCCAACCCCGATGTTATAATCTTCTAGCCAGGCCAGAGGCTGAATATTCAAATGCAGTCATTACAGTTACTATTCTGGTTTGTGACAGAGAGGCTTCAATGCTATTTGACCCAGGGTCTACGTATTCATATGTGTCATCTTACTTTGCATCGTACTTGGTTCTGCCTAGTGATCCACTGAGTATTCATGTTCATGTGTCTACACTGGTGGGTGATTCTATTATGTTCGATTAAGTCCATCGTGGCTGTATTGTAGTGATTGGGGGTCTTGAGACCCGTGTTGATTTGTTGCTTTTAGATATGGTCGACTTTGATGTTATTTTGGAGATGGATTGGTTATAACCCTATCATGTTATCTTGGATTGTCATGCCAAGACTGTGACCTTAGCCTTACCCAATATGCCCCGCTTAGAGTGGATAGGGACTTCTGGTCACTCTAGCCGCAGAGTTATTTCGTACGTGAAGGCTCGGCGTATGGTCGACAATGGGTGTTTATTTTATTTGGCCTATGTTCGGGATTCCAGTGCCGAGGTTCCCTCTATTGATACTGTGCCCATGGTTCGTAAGTTCCAGGAGGTTTTTCCTTCATACCTGCCGGGTATGTCACCCGACAAGGATATTGACTTCTGCATTGATTTGGCTCTGGGCACCCAGCCCATTACTATTCCGCCATATCGCATGGCCCCGTCAGAGTTGAAGGATCAGTTGCAAGAATTGCTTGAGAAGGGTTTCATTAGACCCAGTATATCACTGTGGGGTGCGTCGGTGTTGTTTGTAATTAAGAAAGATGGTTCGATGAGAATGTGCATTGATTATCGGCAACTGCACAAGGTTACAATCAATAACAAATATCCATTGCCGAGGATTGATGATTTATTTGATCAACTTCAGGGTGTCAAGGTGTTTTCAAAAATAGACTTGAGATCTGGCTACCATCAATTGAAGATTAGGGCATCCGATGTTCCTAAGACAGCTTTTCGCACTAGGTACAGACATTATGAGTTCTTGGTCATGTTTTTTGGGTTGACAAATGCCCCAACAGCCTTTATGGACCTGATGAACCGAGTGTTCAGGCCTTATTTAGACTTGTTCGTGATAGTCTTCATTGATGACATATTGATATACTCCCGCAGCCAGGAGGAGCATGAGCAACATCTCAGAGTGGTTCTTCAGACTCTGAAGGATAGTCAGTTATATGCTAAGTTTTCAAAGTGTGAGTTCTAGTTGAGTTTAGTTGCATTTCTGGGTTATATCGTATCCGCAGAGGGTATTCAAGTTGATCCGAAGAAGATTGAGGCAGTTAAGAACTGGCCTAGGCCCACATCAGCTACAAAGATTCGGAGTTTCTTAGGATTAGCAGGTTACTATCATCGGTTCGTAGAGGGGTTCTCATCTATTGCAGCCCCGATGACCAGATTGACCCAGAAGGGTGCCCGGTTCAGATGGTCAGTCGAGTGTGAGATGAACTTTCAGAAGCTCAAGATAGCTCTGACTACGGCACTGGTGTTGGTTTTGCCCACAGGTTCAGGGCCTTATACAGTCTATTGTGATGCTTCCTGTATTGGGCTTGGTATAGTATTGATGTAGGATGGCAAGGTCATTACCTATGCTTCGAGGCAGTTGAAGATTCATGAAAAGAACTATCCAGTGCATGATCTAGAGTTGGCAGCCATTGTCCACGCATTGAAGATTTGGAGGTATTATCTGTATTGCATGGCATGTGAGGTGTTCACTGATCATAAGAGTCTTCAGTATTTGTTCAAGCAAAAGGAGTTGAATTTGAGGCAGAGGGGGTGGTTGGAGTTGTTGAAGGATTATGACATCACTATTTTATATCACCCCGGGAAAGGCCAATGTGGTGGCCGATGCTTTAAATGGGAAGTCAGCCAGTATGGCAGTCTTGCTTTTATTTCGGTCAGTCAGAGGCCGTTTGCCTTGGATGTTCAGGCTTTGGCCAATCGATTTGTGAGGCTAGATATTTATTTGCCCAATCGAGTGCTAGCTTGCACGGTCGGTCGTTCTTCGTTATTGGAGCGTATCCGTGATTTGCAGATTGACGATCCTCATTTGTGTGTCCTTAGGGACACGGTGCAGCGAGGAGGTGCCAAGCTGGTTACATTAGATGTTGATGGAGTCTTTAGATTACAAGGGCAAATTTGTGTACCAAATGTGGATGGGCTTCGGGAGTTGATTCTAGAAGAGGCCCACATTTCTCGGTATTCTATTCATCCAGGCGTCACAAAGATGTATCAGGATTTACGACAGTATTATTGGTGGCGTAGAATGAAGAAGGATATTGTGGCATATGTAGCACGGCATTTGAATTGTCAGCAGGTTAAGTATGAGCATCGGAGGCCTGGTGGTTTATTTCAGAGGATTGAGCTTCCCGAGTGGAAGTGGGAGCGGATCACTATGGACTTCGTTACCGGACTTTCGTTTACTCGGAAGAAGTTTGACGCAGTTTGGGTTATTGTTGATAGGCTGACCAAGTCAGCGCATTTCATTCCTGTGGCAGTCACCTATTCATCCGAGAGGTTAGCGAAGATTTATATCCGGGAGATAATTCGCCTTCATGGTGTACCGGTATCTATCATTTCGGACCGAGATATGTAGTTTACCTCGCATTTTTGGAAAGCAGTTCAGCGGTTATTAGGCACCCAGGTACAATTGAGCACAGCATTTCATCCTCAGACGGACGGGCAGTCAGAACGGACTATTCAGATTTTGGAGGATATGCTCCGGGCTTGTGTTATTGACTTTGGAGGTTCGTGGGATCAGTTTTTGCATTTAGCAGATTTTGCCTACAACAACAGCTACCAGTCGAGTATCCAGATGGCTCCTTATGAGGCCTTATATGGTAGGCGATGTCGATCTCCAATCGGATGGTTTGAGCCGGGAGAGGCTTGGTTGTTAGGTACAGATTTGGTTAGGAGGCCTTGGATAAAGTCAAGATTATTCAGGAAAGTCTTCGTTCAGCTCAGTCCAGGCAAAAGAGCTATGCAGATCGTAAGGTTGGGGATGTAGATTTCATGGTTGGTGAGCGGGCGTTGCTCCGAGTGTCGCCTATGAAGGGCGTGATGAGATTTGGGAACAAGGGCAAGCTTAGCCCTAGGTTCATTGGTCCGTTTGAGATTCTTGATCGAGTGGGAGAGGTGTCTTATAGACTTGCATTGCCGCCTAGATTATCAGTCGTACATCCAGTTTTTCATGTATCCATGCTTCGGAGGTATTACAGCGATCCAGCCCATGTGTTAGATTTCAGCACTGTCTAGTTGGACAGGGACTTGTCTTACGAGGAGGAGCTAATGGCTATTTAGACCGGCAGCTTCGTCAGTTGAGATCCAAAATTTTTCCTTCCGTTCGTGTTCAGTGGAGATGTCAGCTTCCTGAGGCTTCGACCTGGGAGTCCGAGTTTGATATGCGGAGCCGTTATCCCCATCTATTCCCCGGCTCAGGTACTTCCTTCTTATGTCCGTTCGAGGATGAACGGTTATTTTAGAGGTGGAGAATGTGATGACCCAAAGGGTCATCACTTGTTTTCTTATCCATTTCGAGCTTCCGAGGCCTTGAAAACCTCATTTATAGTTGCCTCGATTTGCATGCACACTCCGCACACGTAGCTGGAAGCTCAAATATGAAATTCTGTGAAAATTTGTTAAGTTTTGGTATTAAAATGAATAAAATTGACTTTGGTCAAAATTTTGGGTAAACGGACCCGGACCCGTAATTTGACAGTCCCGAAAAGTCCGTAGGAAAATATGGGACTTGGGCGTATGCCCGGAATCGAATTCCGATGTCCCAGGCCCGAGAAATGAATTTTTGAGTAAAATTATTTTCTGGAAATATTCAAGGAAAATGAAAATGAAATTTGATTAAAAAGTGATGGTATCGGGCCTGTATTTTGGTTCCGGCGTGTAGTATAAGTCTTAAATGTGGTTTAAGCGCTTTCGGTAAAGTTGGGTTGAAAACGGATATCATTTGACGTGTTTCGGACTTAAAATGGAAAAATTGATGTTTTATGAAATTTGGAAGAAATTATGGATTTTAAAGCTTAATTCGTTGTATATGACGTTATTTTGGCGATTTTATCGCACAGTTAAGTCCATATGATGTTTTTGAGTTAGTATGCATATTTGGTTTGGAGCCCCGAGGGCTCGGATGAGTTCAGATAAGCGTCGGAGTGTTTTGGACTTAGAAAATCTAGTGTTTTTGCTGGTTGCTGGTGTCCAGATTTTTTTGTTCTATGCGATCGCATTGATCCTTCCGCGATCACATAGAGTTAATTTTGGTAGTCATTCATTTGTTCTATGCGATCACATAGGGATGTCCGCGATCGCATAGAGTAGGGATGTCCGCGATCGCATAGAGTAAATTTTGGCAGTCATCAATTTGTTCTATGCGATCGCATTGATTCTTCCGCGATCGCATAGAGTTAATTTTGGTAGACATCAAGTTGTTCTATGCGATCGCATTGATGCTTCCACGATCGCATAGAGCAATTTTCGCCCAGTTCTTTAAAAGTCCTAAAACAGAACCATTTCGGGAGTTCTCAAATTTTTCACGAACTCCCTCTTCTCCAAGGTCCATAGGCATCCATTGAAGCTCTTCTTCGCAAAAGTTTCTTGGGTAAGTGTTTTTTAACTCGTTTTCTTCATTTTCCATCAATATCAATTGAATTCCTAGGCCTAAACATGTGAAAATGATAGAAAATTAGAGAATTGGATAGAGTTAGGGTTTTCAAATATTTCGTGAATTAGACCTCGTTTTGGGGTCGAACTTGAAAGCAAATTATATATTCGGGCTCGTGGGTGAATGAGTGAATTTATTTTGGTTCGAACCTCGTGTTTTGACCAAGCGGGCCCGGGGTCGATTTTTATAATTTCGGGTAGAATGTTTAGGAAAATATATTTAGGCATTTGGATTGGATTGTTTAGTATTATTGATGATATTAAATCAATTGTGTATATATACGATTGGATTGAAGCCAAATTCGAAAGAAAAAGCGGTGCTTAAGGATTGAGTTGGCCATAGAACTCTGAGGTAAGTGTTTGGTCTAACCTTAGCTTGAGAGAATAGGAGTTGAGTCTTATTTGCTACTTGTTAATTGTCGAGTACGATGTATAGGCATGTTGACGAGTATCTATACATTGGTATCTAGTATGACCGTGAGCCTTTATATTACGAATACTTGGATTATGCTATATTCTCCACGTCTAAATGATGATTTCTATATATTGTGAAAAGTATGTGAAGGAAATTGTGATATTTAATATTTGAAGAGCGTTGGCTCAAATTATAAATGAATTACTGAGTAAGAATGAAAGAGGAGAAAGAATCAATGAATTATTCGCTCGCCAATTATTTATAGAATTGTTGATATATTCCTTGCTGGAAATTTTATTGTATATTATTGAGTCCTTACTGGATCCCTATTAATAATTTCCAGTTTATTTTCCTTGCCCCTTAACTGTGATTGTTGTTTGGGTGAGGAAGAGTGGTAAAGCACGAAGAGTGATGCCGTGCCGTATGATGTGCCATTCCGTACTGATATCTATTGATTAAATTGTGATAAAAGAGAGTAAAAACACGAAGGGTGATGCCGTGCACAGTTTTATTTTATATTTTTTGGGTGAGGAAGAGAGTAAAAGAACGAAGGGTGATACCGTGCAAATAACGATTCTTTTAATACTTGTTGATTTTATGACTCCTTTTTATTTAGTATTTCTATTTATTATTGTTACCTCCCCCTAAAATATTTGTTTGCCACATTGACTGGTTGTTCCTGCAACTTCCTTATTGTATATATGTATATATATATATATATATATATATATGTTTGAACTGCACAGGTTTATTTGATGGTCTGGTCCTAGCCTCGTCACTACTTCGCTTGGGTTAGGCTAGGCACTTACTAGCACATGGGGTCGATTGTGCTGATACTATACTCTGTGCTCTTTTGCACAGATACAAGTTTCGGATAGCAACAGTAGTAGCGCCGGTGTTAGCATTTTGACCAGCGAGACACTGAGGTAGCCTTGCAGGCGTTCGCAGGCCCAACGTCTCTTTTATCTTTATTTCAGTTTGTTATCTAATGTGTTTCGAGACAAACAATTATATTTTCTTTCGGACGTTGTATTTAGCACTCTTAGTAGTTCGTGAGTACGTGACACCAGTCTTGGGTAGAGGTTTTAATTGAATTTCAGTATTTCATTAGTTTTGTTAACTTAAATCTTCCGCTCATTTAAATTATT
>MU697846.1:23259-34315 GCA_026770625.1 Nicotiana glauca
AAGGGAGCACATTTCAAATCAGCAGTCAGGAGCCCTCCTGGAGAACAAGGGAGCACACTTCAAGTTCAGCAGTCAGGAGCCCGACTGGAGAACAAGGGAATACATTTCAAGTCAGCAGTCAGCAGTCCGCCTGGAGAGCAAGGAATACATTTCAAGTTTAGCAGTTAGGAGCCCGCCTGGAGAGCAGGGAATACATTTCAAGGTCAGGAGTCCGCTTGGAGAGCAGGGAATACACTTCAAGTCAGTAGTCAGGAGCCCGCTTGGAGAGCAGGGAATGTAGGGAATACATTTCAAGTCAGCGGTCAGGAGCCCTCCTGGAGAGTAGGGAATACATTTCAAGTCTGCAGTCAGGAGCTCGACTGGAGAGCAATGGAATACAATTAAAGTCAGAACTCAGGAGCCCGCCTGGAAAGCATGGGAATACATTTCAAGTTTAGCAATCAGGAGCCCGCCTGGAGGGCATGGGAATATTATTCAAGTTCAGCAGTCAGGCGTCCACCTGGAGAAAAGGAAAACATCTCAAAGTACAATTCAAGTTCAACAATCAGGCGTCCACCATGAGAAAAGGAAAGCATCTCAGAATGTAGTTCAAGTTTTGACAATCAGACATCCACCTGAAAAAAGGGAAAACATCTCATATTACGATTCAAGTCGACAACAAAGGAATTTCATCGGAAGAATACAAGTCAACATGGAAACAAAAGCTGCAAGAGCAAGTTTGAAGATATAGATAAGATTTCTTGTAACTTATAGATCATAGTTTAGTCTAGCTTCTTTTTATTTTTGACATGGTGTAATAAGGGGGTTCAGTAAGCAGTAGCAGCAGCAACAACAACAGTGAAAGCATAACTTCATGGTAGTCCCAGCTACCAGACCTTCCCGAACTACACTGACATGATTCCTTTTTAGCCAAGGATGTGTAGGCAACCTCAGAAGCAGGGTGCGGTCAACACTTTCAAAAATGCTTCCCACGGAGTATTCAAACGAGAAAAAATCGCTCGTATCCGCTTACTATATCTTTGCACGAAAATTCTTCGTGTTTCCGAGCAAAGAGGGGCAGCTGTGAGCACGTAATTTTTGCCCTATATGAATAACTCCCATAATTTCAAACAGAATAATTTCATTTCATTATTTGCAATTTTGTGGATTTTTGTGGCATTTTTTGCTACTTGTTTGCATTTTTATCTGTGCATTTTAATTAGTAAAAAATAAAAAAATATGTGCATTTGTATTTTGGATTTAGTTTAACATTTTAGGATTAATTTGGTGAATTAGTTGTTTTATAAAAATGAAAAATCACAAAGATGGATCACTTTTGCATTTTTAACCTTTTAATTTTAAATTTGTAGTTCTTCTTCTATTTTTAGGAGTTAACTAAATTTTGTAAATATTATGATGGGTAATTAGCTTAATTTAGCAAATTATTTTAATTTAAGGGTTAATTCGATTTGTTAAGTAATTCAAAAAGAAGAAAAAAAAGAAAAGAGAAATTTTCAAAAAGAAACAGAAGGAGCTTAAATTTATGAATTAGGCCAGTTGAAGCCAAGACCAGCCCAAAATCATCTAAACCCGTCCAAGAAACCACCCCAACCCAAGCCCAATGTGCCTACCTGGTCCAGGATCCCTTTACCACTCAAAACAACCTCGTTTTATTAGGTTTTAATCTCAGCCGTCGATGTTGTTTGATCAGACGACTGAGAATTAGGTATTGTTTAATATATTAATGTCCAAACACCCCCTACCCCATCTCTCGTCTCTCTCACCTCACCAGAAGACCTCTCCATCGCCACCGTCTGCCATTGCCGGAAATCGCCTACTACGGCGGCGAGTCTCCAACCCACCCCAAATCTTTACCACAGCTTCCTCTTCGCCTCCACATCCTCAATCCGCAACCAATTTCCTTCAAACCCTACCTAAATCCCTCGGATCTAGATCGAAAACCTGAAACCCTAGCCACCGCCCTAGAATTCCTAATCCCCTGCCTGGCGACGCTACCTCTTTTCAACACCAAAATCACACCACATACCCACCATGATCTCCTCTCTCCAAACTCCTAACCCATACCCCTCGGATCAATGTTGAAATCATCAAATCCTAAATCCGATTCCAAACCAAAAGTTCAAAATCATCTTCGTTCGAGCCTGGTAGCATCCAGTGCTTTTCCTTCAAAGTTTGAGGGTCTGACTCGACATAAGTTTGGTTAAAGTTTTGCTTCCATTTGGTGTCAAGGTCCGATATGGTAAATTCCTATCCCTCTTGTGTTTCCTTTCTCCCGTTATCCTTCTCCTTCCTTCTCTTTAACCTAGTTTTCTTGTATTGATCTGTTTGGAAAGTCAACTTGCCTTCCGAGTTCAAACATGTTTCCTTTGTTCATTATTTTGTTTTCCTTTTGCTTGTTTTTTGTTTTCCTCTTCTTTTCTTTTGTGAAATCCGTTTTGTAACTTATTTAGTTAGGCTAAGTTTCTGATTCTTTATTTTCACTCCAGTCGACCTAATTAGATTTAATTCCGTTCATTTCTTGTTATAAAGATTAAGTCATTTGATTCATTCACCCTCATAATTGTTGATTGCATGTTAAAAGGTTTCTGAGTGTTTTCTTTAGGAATATTGGGTCAATTTTTAAATGGGGAATCCCTGATTGCCCTAATTGGATTTTGAAATTCAAAGGGCCCAGGTGGGGATTCAATTTGGGTTTACAAACCTACATCAAGTCTGGTGGGGTCGATTTGGCCCATATTTTTGTTCACGGGTAAATAACAAGGATGAAAAGGGGTAGTTTAGGTATTTGGTTGAGGAAATATTTTGATAATAGAAAAGGGAAGTTTCTAGTGAGGGTCTTAATCGAATTTCAGAAGTGTAGTGGCTTAGCTTGGCCAACAAATCAATAATTGGGGGACTACCTTGAAAATCAGAGAATTAATTAGGTGTATCTAGGCAAAAATAAAAGTTTGAAAAGGGCCTAAGGGTTAAACCTAAAATCTGAAAGATACCCTACTCTCTTGCCTATAAAGGCATGCTTTCTTGCATAAGAAGGCAGACTTTTAGAGAGAGAAAAATCAGACGGCTGAAGATAGAAAAAAAAAACACTATTCCATTGGTTTCCTTTTCTGTAATTTTAAAGTTTGAATCCCTGAAGTAATCTTTGGTTCTTGAGGTTGTTTTCCTTTTTCTAAAGTTATTTCTAGTTCCCATGGGATTAGAGATGGTTTAATTTGGGTTTGGAAAGCTGGTTTTAAGCTGAGGATGTGTTTGAAATTCTGTTTCAATTCAAGTTTGATTTTGGGGTTTACTGTGTATCAACACTGTTTTTTGCTGAGTTACTTTGGCATTATTTCACTACTGGGATTTTGGTTGTTCTGCTACTACTGATTTACTGATTCTTTTGCTTTCCTTTCACTCCCAGGTACACTTTTCCTGAACTATACCCAATGTAAGGTCGAGTTTGAAGATGGAAATGAAAACAAAGTTGAATGAATTATCATAGTCTTATTTGTAGTATTTCTATGTGATTGGATGCCTTAGTTATTTGATTCATTATGTATGCTAGTTAGTTTTTTATCCTGAATAGTTGAGTACTTTGAGTTGTAGTTGGTTTGGGACTGTTAAAGTGCTGCAACGATAGACTTATTTGAGCATTTGAGTTTTAGTTTTAATCTTGGTTAAAATAGGTGTGTTTATTTGGTGACGATTTTTGTGTTGGAATAATTATGAGAATAAATATAAGTTGGGGACAAATCGAGTAGTGTGCAGTCTGTATTTTTAACCAAGCCTGTTAGTTAGTTTAGATGTTCGGCATAAGTCAGTATGTTATTTAATATGTTATGAAATGAAGTTCAAATCTGGTAGCCTGAAGTTGATGTACTACCGTGGATGAAGAGCTTAAATTTACGTTGCGTGCTTCTGGAGAGACTCGATCTCGAGTCACTAAACCCAGCAATAGCCCGTTGAAGTATGACCTGAATTCTTCTGGGCCCTTATTCTCCTAAGTAATAAGGCCACACGAGTCTAAAGCAAGATTAGGCCCAATCACGTTATTAATGCAAAGATTCAGTTTTATGTGTTTGAATTTGGAGAACCAGTAATTCAAAGACGAAAATGATTAATTTAATTCGGTGTTTCATAAAGTTTTACCTGATTCGCTGTTGGTCGATTGTGTGCAAAGGTTCGATTCATGAAAATTGGGTTGTAACATTGGCCCAACTGTGCTGAGTCACCTTAATAATCCATTTTCTTGGACTTTACATTGGAGCTCATTCGTGATCTTTTGCTTCTTGACTGCCTAGTTATGTGGACAACGGGTTCATGACCTGCTCGGGTCCTCTTAGGTAGTTCAATTCAATTTTTTGTTCTGCTAGCATGAGATTATTCTCATTAAACTTGAAATATTCGCTTTAGCGATTAGAAGTTCTTCGTGTAGTTTAACTTAGTTGATTCCCGTTAAAATTAGAGTAGTTGAAGCGCGCCATGCCAAACAAAAATGATAATTGCATGGTCCTCATTTTAATTAAACTTGTATTGATCCTTAGAATTCGAGGCTTGCCATTTAGCGGAATTTCCATGACCCTCGCAAAGTCAACAACGCGTAGGTGCTTTTAGGCGCGTTATCTAATAATTTACGTTCCTAAACTCGGGTGTACATTTATGTGAGCCAAATCTAAATCTCAACGTTCGATATTATGTGTTATGGGCTACGGGTGCATTTATGTGACGTGGCCCGAAACATATTTTAAATAGAGTTGCAATCTTTCTTAAAAAATTAATTAAATAAAAGCGGTTAAAAGCTAAAATTACATATAGGTTCAAAATGTTTTAAAATCAGATAAGTAAGCCGAATATAACAGTTGAGCGACCGTGCTAGAACCACGAAACTCGGGAGTGCTTAACACCTTCTCCCGGGTTAACAGAATTCCTTACCCGGATTTCTGGTTCGCGGACTGTAATACAAAGTCAATCCTTTCCTCGATTCGGGATTTAAACCGGTGACTTGGGACACCATAAATCTCCCAAGTGGCGACTCTGACTCTTTAATAAATATAATCCCGTTTCGATTGTTATTTTAATTGGAAAAACTCCCTTTATTATACCTCTTTCCGGGGTGTAGGAAAAAGGAGGTGATCACATTATCATCTCTTGGCTAGGAACTATATGGTCACTATTGCTTACCCGTATCTATAAGCATGCTAATTCGATAGCTAATGGTTTAAGCAATTTGACCTTTAGTTAAGATTCTTGTTTTGAATGGCATGAACTTGTGTTTCTAGCATTTGTTCGCGTCTTGCAGAGATATTGTTGACAAATGTGCAGACTTTCTAGCAAACGAAGAACGTGTTCCTGAAGAAGATTTGGTAACGTGGTAAGACACCCTCAAGGATATGAACTCAACTTTTTTACTTGAAATATAAGCTATTTGATGATCTATGTCTCGTAAGAATTGTAATATTATGACTTGTCGATCACATTATCACCTCTTTGCTAGGAACTATAAGGTCACAATTGCCTACCCATATGTATAGGCATGCTAATTTAATAGCTAATGGTTTAAGCAATCTGACCTTTAGTTAAAAGTCTTGTTTTGAATGGCATGGACTGGTGTTTCTAGCATTTGTTCGCGCCTTGCAAAGGTATTGTTCACAAATGTGCAGATTTTCTAGCAAATGAAGAACATAAACATGAAGAAGATTTGTTAACGTGGGAAGACACGCTAAAAGATCGGAACTCAACTTTTTTACTTGAAATATGTTATAAATTATTATATTATGGATGTTCATTTAGTACTCCGTTGTAAATAAGCTTCCTGGAGAAGCTTATTCATATATGACTCCGCCGTTAATATGTTTATCTATTGAGTACTCTATTGGAAATAGGCCTCCTGAAGAAGCTTATCACTTCGGTACCCGGTTATGGATAAACATTACCCCCGATAGAAGATTATATATATTGGGTATAATAAGCTTATACTTTCGATACCCGATTATGGATAAACATTACCCCCGGTAGAAGATTATCCATATCTGGTATAAAGCTTATCCTTTCAGTAACCGGTTATGGATAAACATTACTCTCATTATAAGATTATCCATATCTGGTATAATAGCAGCTTACACAACAGTTTACAGTAGCAGCTTACACAGCAGCTTGTATCAGCTTACACAGCAGCTTGCAGAGCTTACACAGCAGTTTGCTTTCTTCTATAAATAGAAGAGAGATTATTTCATTATGTACATGAGTTTAAAAGTTGAATAATAAATCTCTCTCTACTTGTCTTTGATTTCTTTACTTTAAAATCTTTATTTTATAACATGTTACCAGCGCACGAGACTTTGCCATTTTAAATATTTACTTTGAATTTAATTTCTATTTCAGTGTTATTTGAAACTCAAAACGAGAAAGCAGAGAAAATCAAAGTCAACAATGGGGCTATTCTCTTATACTGTAGTCGGTGGCGGATTCATACCAATCGGTGCTTGGGAATCTTTAATCTCCTCTTCCGCTGTTCTGAAAAATTCATCACCGTCTTCCACTTCCCAATAGTTGACAGAGAAGCAAGCCCAAGATTCTGTTTTTTCTTCGTTAATCACCTTTGTATCAATCTTAATCCTTTCAATTCTCTTTATTCCTTATTTTATACTTTTATCCTTTTTCGATGCACGTAACTCTAAAGATCGAATTGGTTTAGTGCTTCAATTGCAGTCATGGAAGGTGATAATGAAGTTAACGCTGCTGAATCTAAAAGATTGATATATTAAGTGGAACTTGAGGCGATGAACTTTTCTTTTCGACAGTAGTGATGTGGATATCACTTAGGGCCAAATTTGGTGTAAAGTAATTTGAGTTTTTTTGCTTATATTTGATTTAATATCTTTATCATTGCTTGCTTGGTTATATGCTACGAATGCGGTACCTATTTTGGTATTTGTTTCATCCTTATTATCCTAATAAAGGATTATAAAGTGGATAACATTGTTAGATCCACTTAAACTCCAGTAGAGTTTGCAAGAAATATATAACCATCGGAAGTTGTTATATTTGGTATATTTCATTGTAACTAAATTTTGTTAATCTCCAGAAGTGATAATTTAGGCTTTTTATGGTTACAATTGAAGATAAGCTAGAGAAAATTTCTCTATATTACTTGCATGCCTCGATTTGCTCCTGAAGTAGCATTATCTTAAAAGAGGTTGAATCATCACACGATTTGGTATGATTAATGCACGCTCAGATAATTATGTTCCGTTCCCCGAAGGATGAGAACTTTTGATAAATATTAATCCATTCCACGAAGTGAAAGTGACAATATTAATAAAGCTCGTAAATATGAACGCGCTTTTGATATGAATATATTACAATTCACTTCCAGAAGAGGTAATATAATTGAGAGAATATATACTCAATATTTCGTATTTGCTCCTGAAGAAGTAATACAATTGAAATTGCCTTGTGGAGTAGGAAAACATTACGAAGAGGAGTTTTCTTGTGCTTAAACAATTATTTATTTGATTGTGATTTCTCTTATGATACCATAAGTGTCTGGGCAATATTTGATAGTACAAAATGTATCAACAGCTCCTGAAGAGCTAATTGTTTTCCTGGAAGACACATGACACCAGTAGTGACCGATAAATATTAGATTGTGGATAATAAATGAAGGCTCTCGAAGAGTTTATTTACAAATATGTCATTCATATTATATGATTATGGTCAAAACATATGTTGTAGTAAACCCGAAGTTTACTAAAATAAATGGCTATCATATTGAGACTATAAATGATTGGAAGATTGAAAATCTTCATGTTTCCACAATCATAGGGGGTAAAATAATATGTATATGAGAAGTTACCCGCCTTATTCTTCGATTTGTACTACATCATGTATCACGGTAAACCAGAAGTTTACTAATACAAAAGTAGCCACAGTAAATCAGAAGTTTACTAATGCAAAAGTTTATGTCATAGTAAACCAGAAGTTTACTAAGAGATAGCACATGCCATGATAAACTTGAAGTTTTCATTTGCCATTTTTAAATGAGCTATTTGAGAATTTAGATAAGCATATACTGAAGAACTAGAAGATTCTTCAAGAATTCTCCTGTGTTGCTTGTTCTCATAATAAATTGATTATACCAGCTAAAGTTGGGACTAAGACCCCTGATTCTAAAATATATAAAAGGTGAATATGGGCTCATTCACCTGTCATGTGAACCACTTATAGATGCATATATAAGATGGTTACATGTATGTTCATTGTCAACCTGCAGTTTGGCATTTGAGATTGTTTTTCTCAATTAAGAGCATAACTTTTAGATTATGAAATCAAAACAGTTCATCTTGATAATGCTGGTTTATATCCAAGCTGGTTTAGCATTGAATACCTCATATTAATTGCTAAACTATTGCTTATGAGAATAAAGTTTCATGTGTTGGTCTAAGATTTTCTAAATTGCATATAGCAGCACTTGTATGCATCAAACCAACAATATATGATAAGTCCTCCCCTCACAATTGGTTTAGGATCATAAACCAAATATTTTACTATCTTTTGATCACTGGTATATGATTAATTTCTATACTGCAATGCACAAAGATATGTTTCCCAAAGAAGATTGGGGATATATGTTAGTTTTTCTAACATTTGGGGAATGGAATAGACAGCTGAAAAATATGCTATATAAATCGAATTATCATCAATATGATCCTCATTTAGAAGATAATTCAAGTCAAATGCCAGAAGCATTTGCTGATCCAAAATTCAACGTCATATTTCAGCTACAAATGCTCATATTAAAATTTAAAGTCCCTAAAGGATAGAGTTTACTGTATGCATGAAGCGTGGTAGACCAATCGGTTCCAAAGGCAACAATCCTTGAAAAATGATAAGGAGCTAATGATCATAATAAGGAGGAAATGAGCTATAGAAGAGCCCACGACATGACATTTCATGAAACTCCAGAAGAAGTCGAGGTACTTGAAAATAAAGAAAGTGATGAGATCTCAACAAATTATATCTCTTAGGAACCGATACAAAATGATCGCCGACAATATATTTGATACAATATAGTGCACAATACTGTAAAATATTATGAGGATCGGACCAGTAGTCCAGATACCTGAAGATGTCATGCCATTTAAATGCGAGTCATAACCTATATGACCCATTTGATTAAATCTCTATAAAGATCCCTAAAGGATTTAAAATGCCTGAAGCATATAGTTTAAAGTCTCGAGAAATGTACTTGATCAGATGATAAAGATCTTTGTACGGTTTAAAACAATCTGGGCGCATGTGATATAATCGCCTCAGTGAATATTTACTGAAAGAAAGTTACATAAATGATGTTATTTGTCCATGTATTTTTATAAAGAAAATGTCATCAGAATTTGTTACACTTACTGTTTATGTTGATGACATAAATCTTGTTGGAACTCTAGAAGAGCTCCAAAGGCAATTGAATATCTTGAGAAAGAATTTGAGATGAAAGATCTTGGAAAAATAAAAACTTATCTTGGTCTGCAAATTAAATATTTAGCAGACGAGATCTTTATCCATCAATTTGTCTGTACAGAACGGGTCTTTAAATGCTTTTACATGGACAAAACGCACCCATTAAGTACTCCAATGGGTGTTCGATCACTTGAAGTGAATAAGGATTTGTTCCGATCTCCAGAAGAGGATGAGAAACTCCTTGGTCCTGAAATACTCTATCTTAGTGCAATTGCTATGCACTTATGTATCTTGCTAATGCTAATAAAGGTGGTGCAGATCGTATTGGTTATGCAGATACAAGATTAGAATGCAAAGACTCAAATATTTAAAACAAGGTTTTCATCAGGGGGAGTAAAATACGTGATGCGCTCTTTTTTTCCTTACTAAGGTTTTTTCCCATGAGGTTTTCCTTATAAGGTTTTTAATAAGTCACCTAGCAATGCGTATTACTAAATATGTGTATTCTTTTTACTTCACTTGAAGTTTTTCCCATAGGGTTTTTTCTAGTAAAGTTTTAATGAGGCACATTATCTTTTAGTGAACATCTAAGGGGAATGTTATAAATATATTATATCATGGATGTTCATTTAGTACCCCCGTTATAAATAAACTTCCCGGAGAAGCTTATCCATATATGGTATAATGAGCTTATCCTTTCAGTAACCGGTTATGGATAAACATTACTCTTAGTATAAGATAATCCATATCTGGTACAGTAGCAGCTTACACAACAGCTTGTAGCAGCTTACACAGCAGCTTGTAGTAGCAGCTTACACAGCAACTTCCTTTCTTCTATAAATAGAAGAGATATCAGTTCATTATGTACATGACTTTGAAAGTTTAATAATAAATCTCTCCCTCTCTACTTGTCTTTTATTTCTTTACTTTAAAGTCTTTATTTTATAACAAAATATACATTATTTAAGGGTATATGTCTCGTACGAATAATAATGTTGTCACTTGTCGATCGCATTATCATCTCTTGGCTAGGAACTATATAGTTACTACTCACTATTGCCTACCTATATCTAGAGGCATGCTAATTCAATAGGTAATGGCAGGGGCGGATGATCACGCCCAAGTATATCCTCTAAATAGGATCCTGCGGACGTTGTAAATAAAACCCGAGTATTACGCCCAAGGTCGAATCCACAGAGATTCAACCTATCAAATACTACCTTTAGACCCAATAAATTCTTTAGAACCAGCTTCAAAAGACTTTTGAATCACTGTTTGAGGTTTCTTTATGAACTAAAACACAAGAAAAATAACTAGTTATAACTAATAACTAAGATTGTCGACAATTATGAGAGGCAAGCTAAGGTAATGACTTCCCCTATTGATGGAATCCCTTCTGTTTATGCTTCATACAAATTTACCGACTCACTTTATTAATCATGAACACTCACCTCACTGTAACTCTCTCCCGAGCAATCACAATAATATACTATTGCACTCTCCCGAGATACACTAGCTAGCTTTAATTAACACAGTTCATTTAAGATTACACCCAAGGCTTCGTTATTTCTAATCCCTCCTTTAAACCCTCAGATATAGATTCCTCTTATTACTTTAG
>MU697846.1:45835-58488 GCA_026770625.1 Nicotiana glauca
ATAAACAAGAAGTTCATCCCCCAGTAGGTTCCATCAAGACCTTAGACAAGAATTTAGCTACTCATAACTATGGGTAAATAAACTAGAATAGAATTCATCATCAAAACCAAAAGAAAAGAAGAAAGATGTTTGGAGAAATCTCTCACACTAGTTTTTCCTTCCAAGATAACCTAAAAATCAATACTTGCCTCCTTTGGGCGAAGTCTATTGTTTAAATAGGATTTAGGTCTAAAAAATTCCGTTTTTACACTTTGGTCCCTTAGCTTTTCGGCGCCTGCCGCGGTTCTGCCGCGGTCGCGGTGGAACCGCGGCAGAACAGTGCCTCTGGTTCTTCAAACTTCTGCAGCAGCTTTTCACCGCGGTCGCGGTAGAACCGCGGTGGAACAGTACTTTCGGCTCTAAAGGGCTGGTACGATGTGACTTCAATGGAAATTTGCATTTTTTGGCCTCTTTTCTCCAGTATTGACTCCAAAATAGCTCCTTAGCCTTCCTTAGCCATTTATTACCTATAAATCATGAAAAACACTAATAAGAGCATTTTGTTATCATATATATATCATCAAAACAACATAAGAATGTAATTATTCAAGGTGTGATTATAGTCAAATTCACCTATTATCAGCGGACCTAGTGCATGGACTACGGGTTTTCGGGAACCCAGTAACTCTTGCATAGATCTTGTATTTATATTAAGAAAATTTCTAAATATTGGTAAATATTTGATTATAAACCCAGTTATTATTGCATATTAATCTGAAATTACGGTAGGAACCCATAAGCCTCAAATTCATTCTAAATCTGCCGCTGGATAATGGTCTAAGCATACTGAACTTTAGTGGCATGAACTTGTATTTCTAGCACTTCTTCGCGCCTTGTGGAGATATTGTTGGGGCTTTGGTCTAGTATTGTTCAATGCATAAACTGATTTATGCCATATGTCCACCCAACTATTTTATGGCTTGGATTCATATTGTTGTAAACAATTAAAAAAGGTTGGGTAATTCCTGAATTAAAAATAATAAGAAAATAGAAAAACTAGTAGGCGTTTATATCAATGTGCCTGCCATTTTTATCTCATTACTTAAACATGCACAATGGAGTCATAGTAAAGGCTAGAACTATGTGTATTTCAAAAGTTTTCAGAATTTTAATTTACAGTATTATAATCGATTTCTTATATTTGGTATTGATTTTTCAAATTTTTTGAACAGGAGTTTGATAAATAGGACTTTAAATGACAAATATCAATTGTTTCATGTTGACACGAAAGCTCTCGAACGATGAGACCTAATTTTAGTTTTCAAAACTTTCCACTTATGAATTCGGACATACAAACTTTTTTTGCTGCACCTGGCTTCCACTCATCTTTTAGAAAATTAAAATTTTTTAGAACTCACTTTGATTTAGTTTTTGGTCCAAGATTCTTTACCCCCTCAAAATAAAAAATAAAGTTATAATTCTCAATTTAAATTGAATAAATCGAAATTACTGAGTCAAATAAATAAAACAAAAATGGAGAAAATCAAGCCACATCGAATTCAATTATATATAATATTGATAAATTATTTTTACTAAACTAAAAATCGAAAATGTTGAATCGAAATATTTAAAAAATGTACCAAACCAATCGAGTGGAGTCCTATGAATAAATGAAAGAAATAGTGTAATTGCTCAATATTATTGTTCGCAATAAATTTTCGTAAGACGAAAAAATAAACTGCAACAAAAACAATATAAAGAAAAAGAGATTTTATTGATAAATATTTGTGAGTACAATTTTATGTATCCCTTGATTCTCCTCTCTAAAATTCTCTATGATTCGAGGGCTTGAGAAGCGTCTTTCTCGAATGTAGGATGATGTGGACCTCCTTGTGATATATTTAATCGCCAATAACGTCGAGCAACACTTCGTTGTTCCGGGTTGATATTCGGGAAGAACTCCGTTGATCACTCCTTTGTTGAATAACTAAGCACTTGATGATTGATCTATCTGTTTATGGATGCCTTCACCAATTGCGGAGTGTTCTTCCCAACTGTGAATGTCCCCGGAGAGTCATGTAATCCCTCTATTTATAGTTGTAAAGGATGGACAGTCAAGCTACATAAGACTCTCTTGCTTGATTCTGATTGGCCCATGTCATTTTAGCCACTTGGCGACTTGTGGTTGGTTCTTACTTTTTGACTTGGATTGCCACATCATTTGACACGTGGCGTCACCTTATTGGCCTGGAGTTTGACTGGATATGCCATGTCACATGGCATAAGTCTGGGCCTGAAGATGAAATGGACTTTGGGCCTGAAAATAATAAAATGGACTAATTTAACTTGTAAAACCCAAATTAACTATTTAACCCAATTGAAGGGAAATTTTCATAATTACTTAGGAATTTGTAAAATATTTCATAATCTACAACTAATAATAGAATAACATATTCTACAACAAATGTATAAAAGTATATCTAAAAGTACGCCAGATTTCCTATTAAAGGGGAATAACATATCCATAATTAGCCCCTAAACATTCTCCATTTTGTTAATTATTGATGACAATTCTCATAATACATCAAAAAAATCTCACGTTTCTCTAACTGTGCAATATTAATCAATCAAATTAAGAAGACCCAAAATTTCATTGGATATATCGAAGGAATCATTGTCGGAAAAAAAAATATATAGTAACACATAGTGTGTGTATAAACTAGTATAGTGTATTTGTTAATAATATTTTTTCTTTTTTTCAGTTTGATGTTTGTATACTATATAAATATATAATTAAAACTTACAAATATTATATATATATATATATATATATATATATATATATATATATATATATATATATATATATATATATAATATAATTAAATCATACATTGTCAAAAAATCTTTGGGGAAAGCAAACACTCTCGGCTGCAAAATTCCCAAGCCTTGTATGTTTTGTCGGGGTTGTAACTTGTAAGGGAAAAAAAATATGAAAACCTTCTATAATTTAAAATTGAAAAGGCATGTTTCTTTTGATAGTGAATTTATTTTGATTGTATTAATGATTAATACAGGGAAGGTTGAGATATTATAGGAACCTAAAAAATTAAGTAACGTGTAACTGGCCACTTAACAATTTGTTTGTGCCGATGTCCCACGTTTAGGGAAGAAATTTTAGGGGTTTATGAACTTAGTAATCTAATTAAAAAATTAAAAAGTTGTAATAAATTGTATTTTGTGAAATTTTTTAAAAACAGTTGTAACTTTTATAAATAAGTGTTAAAGAAGTTGTATTCTGTGTAAATTTCTCATTATTTCCAAATTTTGTATGGATTAGACCCAATAAATTTTATATGTTTACAATTATGATCTTTTGTTACAAGTTTACTATTCCAAGACTACAAAGTTGATCACAACAACTATAAAGGTTTTGCGTTTAGAAAACAATGCAGCTGTAACATTTATGATGTATATGTTGGACTTTAAAGCCATTGGGCTTTAAAATATAAAAGTGTGAACTGGAAATGGAGGGAAATAAAATGGAGGAAAAAATGAAAATTTGAAGAAGTGAGCTTATGTCTTGCACTTTGTCCCTCATTGGTGAGGGACAACTACATTTGTGTGTATATATATAAATTCACTTCTTAAAGCTCTTAAAAAGAGTTGAAGAGAATGAACCCTCGCGCCGTCGTCGTCGCTTGCTCGGCTTGGCTTTGGATTTGGATTTGTTGTATTCAGTGTAAATTTCTCATTAATCCAAATTTTGTATGGATTAGACCCAATAAATTTTATATGTTTACAATTATGATCTTTTGTTACAAGTTCACTATTCCAAGACTACAAAGTTGATCGCAACAACTATAAAGGTTTTGCTTTTAGAAAACAATGCAGCTGTAACATTTATGATGTATATGTTGGAATTTTAAGCCATCGGGCTTTAAAGTATAAAAGTGTGAACTGAAAATTGAGGGAAATAAAATGGAGGAAAAAATGAAAATTTGAAGAAGTGAGCTTATGTCTTGCACTTTGTCCCTTATTGGTGAGGGACAACTATATTTGTGTGTGTATATATAGATTCACTTCTTAAAGCTCTTAAAAGGAGTTAAAGAGAATGAACCCTCGCACCGTCGTTGTCGCTCGCTCGACTCAGCTTTGGCTTTGGCTTTGGCTTTGGATTTGGATTTAGATTTGAATTTGTCAAATGATCGATAAGATTATTTTTTGGACAATATTTATTTAATAATTAATTAAATGTCAGATCACTGCTGAAGATTCAGAAATATAGTCTGGCCGCGGTCCTGGCGTAACCGCGGTAGGACCGCGGCAGAACCCTTCTACAGGTTCAGAGAACTACTTTGGCCGCGGTCCTAGCGTAACCGCGGTAGGACCGCGGCAGGCGGCGAAATTTCTGAACAGGCACTTTTCCAGAACAGACATCACACTTCTTCCAATAATTGCCTATAAATTCAGAGGCATGGCTGTGTTTTTAACACACCAAAAAATATTACAGAGCTTCCTTCTTTCTGAATATACTGCATTCTAATTCGCAGTCTCTCTCTCTCGAATTCGTAAGTGTAATTTTGCTCCGTTCTTTAAGTTCGTTGGTATCCTGCAGTTTGTATTGCCACTGTTGCAGGAAGGTTTATTCCGTTTTATCCCGGGAGGATTTAATCCATTACCCTGACAACGTGTGAGGGGGTTAAAATTCCTTAAGGACGCACAAGCAAATTGTGGACTCGGAATATTTCTTAATCTCTACTGTTTTTCAAGTTTCTTTTATTCTTCTAACAATTTTCTAATTTTGTGTTTTAACACAATAGCGTTCACAGTATAATTAGCGAGGATATGTAAACAATAGAAATGCATATCATTTTCTGGTTCATAAGTCAAAAAATTCGGAGATTCACTTTAATACGATAATAGAATCAGATAATGCTGAATTCTTTGAAACTATTTATCCGTATAAAAAGGAAAGTGAAGTGACATACCAAAAGTCAAAACGACCTCGGGAGGAAACAATAGATGGTATGCCTAATGAGGAAAATTCGAGAAGAAGTAAACGTCAACGGACATTTATTTCATTCGGTTCAGATTTTCTGACTTTTCTGTTAGAAAATGAACCTCGTACCTTCAAGGAAGCAATGTCTTCCTCAGAAGCACAATATTGGAAAGAAGCTGTCAATAGTGAAATAGAATCCATATTGAGCAACCATACATGGGAATTGGTTGACCTTCCTCCAGGTAACAAAACATTGGGTTCTAAATGGATTTTCAAGAAGAAAATAAAAGACGATGGTACTATTGACAAATACAAGGCAAGACTTGTTGTCAAAGGATTTAGACAGCGAGAAGGTCTTGACTATTTTGACACATACTCGCCGGTAACAAGAATTACATCCATTCGGATGCTAATAGCGTTAGCCGCCTTGTATGATCTTCAAATCCATCAAATGGATGTAAAAACAGCCTTCTTAAATGGTGATTTAGAGGAAGAAATCTACATGGACCAACCTGAAGGGTTTGTGGTTCCGGGAAAAGAAAAGAAGGTGTGTCGACTTGTTAAGTCTCTTTATGGACTAAAACAAGCACCCAAGCAATGGCATGCGAAATTTGACCAAACAATGTTGTCAAATGGCTTTAAGATTAATGAATGTGATAAATATGTTTACATTAAGAACGTTCCAAATCATATAGTCATTGTTTGCTTATATGTTGATGATATGCTAATAATGAGCAAAGACATTGCCGACATTCAAGCTACTAAGCGCATGCTTGCTAGTAAGTTTGATATGAAAGACTTAGGAGTTGCCGATGTAATTCTAGGAATTAAAATCAAGAGGACCCCTCAAGGTCTAGCTTTGTCTCAATCACATTACGTGAAAATGGTACTTGAAAAATTCAAACACTTGGAATTTAGAAGTGCAAGAATTCCAGTTGACTTAAATCATCATCTTATAAAAAATAAAGCTGAAAGTACGTCTCAATTGGAGTATGCTCGTGTATTGGGAAGCTTAATGTACATCATGAACTGTACACGACCTGATATAGCTTGTGCGATAAGTAAACTTAGTCGATTCACAAGTAATCCCAACAAACATCACTAGGTGGAAATGAAATGAGTTCTGGGATATTTGGAATATACCCAAGACTACGCTTTGCAATACAATAAATATCCTGCGGTTATCGAAGGATATAGTGATGCAAATTAGATTACCGGCTCAATAGAAACAAAGTCCACAAGTGGATATGTTTTTACTGTTGGTGGTGGAGCAGTATCTTGGAAGTCTTCAAAACAAACATGCATAGCTCGCTCTACAATGGAATCAGAGTTTATAACTTTGGATAAAGCCAGAGAAGAAGCTGAATGGCTTCGAAATTTCTTAAAAGACATTCCGTTCTGGCCAAAACCTTTGGCTCCTATTTGCATACATTGTGATAGTGAGGCTGCAATAGGACAGGCAGGGAGTGTTATGTATAACGGAAAGTCTCGTCATATACGACAAAGACATAACATCGTTAAACAACTACTTTCTAGTGGAATTATCACTATTGATTATGTAAGATCAAAGGATAATGTGACGGATCCTCTTACAAAAGTCTTAACTGGAGAGGGAGTTGAGAAATCATCTAAGGGAATGGGACTATGGCCGAGGACAAGTCAACATGGCGGTAACTCTATCTAGAATTTTTGGATGTTTCGAGATTTAGGTTCAAGGAGCTCAAACAAAGTTGTGATTGACCGGTTCAACATTGTCAGAGTAAAATCTTTGGTCCCTTCTCGTGATGAAGACAATATTCAGTAACAAGGATAGAACTTTACACATTCTTTAATGATTACCTAAGATTGATGTGGTAGTTATCAAATAGTGTCAATCTAAAGGATTACACGTTTAGGAATCACCTATGTAAATGTTAAGTGGAAGCCGTTTCAATGAGAATTTTGTAAGGCCAATTCTCTATGCACTTATGAGACCAGGCAGTGTTCATGGCTGAAGCGAACACAACAACGAGAACCAAAAGACGGTTAATGGTTGGTTGTATGACATATGGTTGTCTAGGTATACACTAAAGTTCGACGGTTCAAAGATATCAAATCTACCGATTGACCGAGTATATCCGACATATGTTCACTACGGAAAGTTCAAAGGGAAACCTACTTATCGAGATGCAATTAATCCTTACTTGCAAATCACACAGCTTTCATCTATGATCTTTCTTGATACAACCATTCCCATTCATTTGGGGGATTGTTGGACTTTTAAGTCATTGGGCTTTAAAGTATAAAAGTGTGAATTGGAAATGGAGGGAAATATAATGGAGGGAAAAGTGAAAATTTAAAGAAGTGAGCTTATGTCTTGCACTTTGTCCCTCATTGGTGAGGGACAACTACATTTGTGTGTATATATAGATTCACCTCTTAAAGCTCTTAAAAGGAGTTGAAGAGAATGAACCCTCGCGCCGTCTTCGTCGCTCGCTCGGCTTGGCTTCGTATTTGGATTTGGATTTGGATTTGTCAAATGATCGATCGATAAGATTATTTTTTGGACAAAATTTATCTAATTAATTAAATGCCAGATCACTGCTGAAGATTCAAAAATATAGTCTAGCTGCGTTCGTGGCATAACCGCGGTAGGACCGCGGCAGAACCCTTCTACAGGTTCAGAGAGCCACTTTGGCCGCGGTCCTAGCGTAACCGCGACAGTCGGCGAAATTTCTGAACAGGCACTTTTCCAGAACAAACATCACACCGCTTCCAATAATTGCCTATAAATTCAGAGGCATGGCTATGTTTTTAACACACCAAAAAACATTACAGAGCTTTGTTCTTCCTGAATATACTACATTCTAATTCACAGTCTCTCTCTCTCGAATTCGTAGGTGTGATTTTGCTTCGTTCTTTAAGTTCGTTGGTGTCCTGCAGTTTGTATTGCCACTGTTGCAGGAAGGTTTATTCCAATTTATCATGGGAGGATTTAATCCATTACCTTGGCAACGTGTGAGGGGTTAAAATTCCTTAAGGACGCACAAACAAATTGTGGACTCGGAATATTTCTTAATCTCTACTGTTTTTCCAGTTTCATTTATTCTTCTAACAATATTCTGATTTTGTGTTTTAACACAGTAGCGTTCACAAGCTTAAGAATTTTTATACTAACATTTTTGTGTTAAATTATATACTAAACTATTTTCTATATTGCGTTGGAGACTAAAGCCTTGGTGCTTTCTACTCCAATAATTGTTCTGTCCGGTTTAAAGTATATAAAAAATTTGCCAGAATAATAAAAGTACGGGTTTGAAGTATATAAAAACTTCATCATTGTTACGTGTTTGGTTTTGTATTCAGTTTGAATATATCAAACCTTCATTAATTTAACAAAGTTTTGTTTTGTTTCCAAATCTACAGAAACATGACGAATGAAAGCCAAACTAATGGAAATATTGCGGGAACGAGTGCTACTGTTACAAGTGTTGCTGCCTCGTCAAGCCGTTCTACTCCTGCTCATGCTATGGCACCAACAAAAAAACTCAGAAAGTTTTTCGGTATTGACTTCAAACATTGGCAAATGAAGATGCTCTTCTATCTTACTACGTTGAGTTTGCAACGTTTCATCAAGGTGGATCCTCCGGTCTTGGCAGAAAGTACTCCGGATGATGAAAGACTTATTGTAACTGAAGCATGGAAACATTCTGATTTCTTGTGCAAAAACTACATTTTGAGTTTTTTGGAAGATGGCTTGTACAATGTATATAGTGTAATGGAAACTTCAAAAGCATTATGGAATGCACTTGAGAAGAAGTACAAGACTGAGGATGCCGGACTTAAGAAGTTCGTAGCTGCTAGATTTTTGGATTTCAAGATGATTGATACTAGGTCGATCATAACTCAAGTCCAAGAATTACAAGTCATTGTGCATGACCTCCTTGCTGAATGTATGGTCATAAATGAGGCCTTTCAAGTCGCTGCTTTCATTGAAAAATTACCTTCGTTGTGGAAGGATTTTAAGAACTATCTTAAACACAAGCGGAAGGAAATGACACTAGAAGACTTGATTGTTCGTTTGAGGATAGAAGAAGACAACAAAAATGCTGAAAAGAAGTCACATGGGAACTTGACAATAATAAGGGCTAACATTGTTGAGGAGGAACCACAAAACAAGAAAAGAAAGAAGGCTTCTGGACCAAAGAATTACCCAAGCAAGAAGAAGTTCAAGGGTAATTGCCACAACTGTGGAAAATCTGGGCATAAGGCCGTGGATTGTCGTGCGCCAAAGAATGATAAGAAGAAAAAGAATCAAGCTAACATGGTTGAAAATGCTGACGAAATGGAGGACTTGTGTGCCATGTTGTCTGAATGCAACTTGGTAGGAAATCCTAAAGAATGGTGGATAGATTCTGGATCCACCCACCATGTTTGTGCTAACAAGGAGTTATTTTCTTCTTATGCCCTCGTAGGACCCGACGAGATAATTTTCATGGGAAATTCGTCTACAGCCAAAATTGAAGGAGTTGGCAAGATTGCGTTGAAGATGACGTCGGGAAAAATAGCGACTCTAAACCAAGTTCTCCATGTTCTAGAAATTCGCAAGAATCTTGTTGTGACGACCCAAATGGGTCATCACCGTATTTCTCCCTTTTTCCGCACTTCCGAGGCCTTGAAAACTTCATTTTGTAGTTGCCTCAATTTGCATGCGCAAAGCCGGAAAAGTTTTTATGTTAGAATATATGAATTATGTGAAAAATTTGAAGAATTATGATAATAATATTGATATAGTTGACTTTGGACAATATTGGGTAAGCGGACCCAGACCAGTGATGTGACGGTCCCGGGAGGTCCGTAGAAAAATATGAGAATCGGGCGTGTGCCCGGTGTCGAAATCCGAGGTCCAGAACCCCCGGTAAAAGAATTTTTCTATTAAATTGTTTTCTGAAATTATTAAGGAAAAATAGAAATAAAAATGAGCTAGAAAATATAGGTATCGGGCTTGTATTTTGGTTTTGACGCCCGGTACAGGTCTTAAATATGCGTTGAGCGCTTTCTGTGAGATTTGGTCGAAATAGGACGTCCTATGACGTGTTTCGGACTATGAGTTTCAAGTTAGAAAGTTAAAGAACTTTGAAATGAAAATCATGAGTTTTGAGGCTCGATTCTATATAAATGATGTCATTTTGGCGATTTGATCGCGCGAGTAAGTCCGTAGGATATTGTTGGAGTTATGTTTATGTTTGTTTTGGAGCCCCGAGGGCTCGGGTGAGTTTTGAGTAGGTCCCGGAAGGCCTTAGGCTTAAAATATCAGATGTGGCAGTGTCGCAGGCCCCACGCGGCCGCGGTGCATTTTTGCGCGGTCCGTATGGTCAGGTTCAGAGAGTCGCTGGTTTAAGTTCAACCAGCGCGGCCGCGCACCAAATCAGTGCGGTCCGCGCTGGAAGCCACACGGTCGCGGTGTATTTATGTGTTGTCCGTGTGTCCAGGTTCAGTGAGGCATATGGTTGGAGTTCAACCAGCGCGGTCGCGCACCAAAACAGTGTGGTCCGTGCTGGGTAGGTTCAGAGAATCATTTTTGCTCCCTTTCCTCGGCGCGGCCGCGGGACATTTCTGTGCGGTCCGCGCCAGCCCCAGTAAAGTATATAAGTTCGGGATTTTCAGTCATTTTTCACTTTTCAAAAATCCAAAACCTAAGAGGCGATTTTCCAAACAACCTTTCTTCTCCAAAACGATTGGTAAGAGATTTCTAACTTATTTTCTTCACTCCTTAACATATTGTAACATGATTTCAACTTCAATCAAGGATTTTCATAAAAGGGAATTGGGGGTTTGGTTAAGGATTAGAGTTTTAAAAAATTGGGAAGTGGGACCTCAATTTGGGGTGGTTCGATTACAAAACTAATCATATAATTGGAATCATGGGGAATGGGTAACCGGGTTTTGGTTCGAACCTCGGGTTTTGACCACGTGGGCCCGGGGGTATTTTGGGAAATTTTGAGTAAAACTTTAGGAATTTCGTTTTCATGCATTCAAGTTGATTCAATTAGCATTTGTTGATGCATTAAAGTAATTTGTGACTAGATTCGAGCGGTTTGGTGGTGAATTCGAGGGGTAAAGCTATTCTAGAGGCTTCAGTGGACTTTTGGAGCATTTGAGGTAAGTTTTTTGATCTAACTCTGGCTTGAGGGAATAGGATTAGAGTGTTTTGATTGCTATTTGCTAAATGATCGAGTACGGTGTATAGGCATGGTGACGAGTATCTATACACCGGTGTCTAGCATGACCGTGAGTCGTAAATGCTTTTAATTCGAAAGATATGACACAACTGTCTTGTTAAATTGATAACTTCCATGTAAAGTGTTGGATAAGAATGAAATGAACTAAAAGAGTTTGTGAAGCAATGATTCCCTTGCCGGGACGAGTAGACTGTTACAATTGAATTCTCCCTTACCGGGATAGTTGGGTTGTTAGTTGTACCCTTGCCGGGTTTAACTGTTATGTTGATGTTTTTCCCTAATGGGACCTCCTTTGGAAAGATTATTAGTGTTATTCAATTATAATATGGGATCATGTGGCACGCCGACCACTTATGAATTATAATATGGGATCGTGTGGCACGACGACCACTTATGAATTATAACATGGGATCGTGTGGCACACCGACCACTTATGAATTATAATATGGGATCGTGTGGCACGTCGACCACTTATGAATTATAATATGGGATCGTGTGGCACGCCGACCACTTATGAATTATAATATGGGATCGAGTGGCACACCGACCTCTTATGAATTATAAATTAGTGTTATTCAATTATAATATGGGATCGTGTGGCACGCCGACCACTTATGCACTGATAAATGGGATCGCGTGGCGTGCCGTACACTTAGACTTATATATTTATACGAGCTATAGTATTGAGATGGTTACATTATTATATCTGTTGACTTGTTCTTTAATGTATCTCCCCGAGCATGTCCCTTTCCCCCTTTGTTACTGGTATTTCCTTGTTGTTATTTCCATTGTTGTACATATATATACATATTTGCACAAGTTGATTTCGGTAGGTCATGTCTAGCCTCGTCACTATCTCGCCGGGGTTAGGCCAGGCACTTACCAGCACATGGGGTCGGTTGTGCTGATGCTACACTCTGTGCCTTTTTGTGCACAGATAAGGACGCAGTTTACGGACCGCAGCGGTAGGAGTTTTCTGGAAGCTATCTTCAATCCAGGGACTCTCGAGGTAGCCTAGCTGGCATTCGCAGGCCGGAGTCCCTTTCTTTACTTTTGTTTGTTCATCTTGTATCAGGAAAACTCTATGTATTTCTTTTCCAGACTTATTTGTAGTATTCTGTAGTAGTCCGTGAGTAGTGACACCAGATACTGGGTAGAAGTGAATCTTGAAAGCGTCCGCATTTTTCCGTTTGCAGTTATTTAAACACAAACGGAAGGAAATGACACTAGAAGACTTGATTGTTCGTTTGAGGATAGAAGAAGACAACAAAAATGCTGAAAAGAAGTCACGTGGGAACTCGACAATAATAAGGGCTAACATTGTTGAGGAGGTGCCACAAAACAGGAAGAGAAAGAAGGCTTCTGGACCAGAGAATTACCCAAGCAAGAAGAAGTTCAAGGGTAATTGCCACAACTGTGGAAAATCTGGGCATAAGGCCGTGGATTGTCGT
>MU697846.1:61760-82440 GCA_026770625.1 Nicotiana glauca
CTCTCTCTCTCGAATTCGTAAGTGTGATTTTGCTCCGTTCTTTAAGTTCGTTGGTATCCTGCAGTTTGTATTGCCACTGTTGCAGGAAGGTTTATTCCGTTTTATCCTGGGAGGATTTAATCCATTACCTTGGCAACGCGTGAGGGGGTTAAAATTCCTTAAGACGCACAAGCAAATTGTGGACTCAGAATATTTCTTAATCTCTACTGTTTTTCCAGTTTCTTTTATTTTTCTAATAATTTTCTGATTTTGTGTTTTAACACAGTAGCGTTCACAGTATAATTAGCGAGGAAGATAAATTAATGTTCTTGATATTATTGGTAATCTTTTCTAAAAAAGAATGAGGTCAGAACGGTTTTTGGCGTCTAAAAAATTGCGTAAATTCCATTCCCTCCACCTTAATTTTTTTTTTTTTTATAATTATTCTGGACCTTTTTATTTTTACTCAAGCACATGATGTGCCCTAGTGCTACATTGTATAGTGTTTAAGAGATGAGATAAATTGGCAGGCGCGTGATAGAAACGGCTGCCGTTAGTTTTTTATTTTATTTTCTTATCATTTTAATTCAAAAGCGCCTTCTCTTTTTACTTTATTTACGGCAAAATAAATCTAAATCATAAAATAATTGGGTGGACACATGGCATAAATCAAGCTATGCATTGAACAATACTGGATCAACTTTCACCGGAGGGGATCTCATCCCCATATTCACTTGTCAATCATATTTTTTCCAAATTACCTTGACAAATTCACAGCCATTTTTCATGTTTTCCAATATTTTCAAAATAAATGGGATACAATATTTCCTATTTTGATAATTTCTATTTTCGTTTTAATAGAGGAAAGACTAGGTGCTTATAGTTTTATGCCCGCTATCTTAGAAACCAAAAAATTAATACTATACTTCTTCCCTTCTTGAGATTTAGCATAAAAATAATAATTTATAGTACTTTTAATATAATTTTTGAGTATTTAAATTTTAATTTTAGAAGTTTGAGGTTTTATTAAACCCTTTCTCTCCCTCTCTTATTCCTCTTTATTAATACCCCAAGTATCCAACAGACCAAAAAATTCCTTTTCCGATTTCAAACAAAAAATTTCATTTCAACTTCTCTGCATAGCAAAATCTCCACTAAAAAATTGTACAGTACGAAACTCCGACTGCAATCGCAGCTACAGAAGTAAACAAAGATGAGCACAGTAGATAAAATGCTTATAAAAGGCATACGGAGCTTTGACCCTGAGAACAAAAACGTCATCACTTTTTTCAGGCCATTAACTCTCATCGTCGGCCCTAATGGCGCTGGAAAAACAGTAAAATCGCTACTCTTAACTCACTCTATTTACGTGCATGAATTTATATTTTTTTCATGTAAGTGTAGTTTCTGCATATAATGTTTGTTTATTAGGTTTTAATCGTTGCATAAATTTGTTGCTCAATCCATTCGTGTATTTACCTTTTTTTATTTTAATTCTAATTTTATTTGAGTGTAAATTAAGTTCTAATAGTTCTATGCGTTGCCGGTTTAAAAAAGTTATATATAAAATGTATATGTTTAGCTGCTTCCAAAAAAAAAAAAAAATAGCCGACAAAATGTCTATTTTTTTGAATATATGTGTATTATATACAAAAAAAAAAACATATTTCATACACTTTTCAGCTAGTGAACGCAATTAGTTTTAGCTGACCAACCATTTTTGTATTTGCCCTTTTTTTACTAGCATTAATTGGTAACCTTAATGAAATGGAAAGATTACCGTTAGTTAAAAAATTCTTTAAAGTATCACTGCATATAGCTTATTCTATTGTATTTCTGTTTGTTGACTTACCGTTGTTAAAGGTTTGTTTGAAGCAAGGTGAAGATCAGGTTGGTCACATTGTCTTGCTTAGGCGCTTTAGTGCAAGCTATTTTTGGAAAACATGTATTCATTGTTAACTAAACTTTATTGGTGAATTTTTTAGTGATTAGCTATAAGAAATTATAATTTTATGTTAGAAATGTGATCATTAAAAAATTTAAGCATGTTTTCTACTTTATATATTTGGTTTAGTTATAATATTTTAATTTTTGAATCAGAAAGAAAGTTTTCAATTCTTTGTTCAACTAGTTGTTGTTTGCGCTTGTAATTACTTATTCATGCATTGAGTATATATTTTAGTTTTTTCTTCATTAGCGCCTTATCTTGCTAAAGTCCACAATTTAATTGTCCTTTGCATTGATCAGAACTTTTCTATGATTTTCAACTTGGATATCTCTGGATAGACTCCAGTTGAGTAGTTGAAGATGACCATCATCTGATCAAAAAACATGTTTTCCGTAGGCAGAGTAATTTGTATATTCGTTTCTTTTTATAATTATTTTTTCTTGCTGCGAGCAGACTATAATTGAGTGCTTGAAGGTTGCCTGCACTGGTGAGATGCCACCAAATGCTCGCTCTGGTCATAGCTTCATCCATGACCCTAAGGTGCTCATCTCCTTGGACTTACTTGAGAAGGAGTACATAAAATTTTTAATGACCCAGTTCCAATATCACTTGTCAACCAAAACTTTAAAATCATGTTTAAAGTAGCAGTTTATCCATAAAACCAGTCAATGATCCCCATAGCTGATGTGAACTGGATAGCTTGTTCTAGTTATCTTATGTTTATGTTATTTAAGGTTGTTATTAATACCTGAATCCTGTGTTGGTGGAGGTGGCTGGAGAGACGGAGACAAAGGGGCAGATAAAGCTGCGGTTCAAGACAGCAGCAGGGAAAGATGTGGTGTGCATTAGGTCTTTTCAGCTAACTCAAAAGGCAACAAAGATGGAGTACAAGGCCATTGAGAGTGTACTACAGACTATCAATCCTCACACTGGAGAGGTATCACTAATTTATTTGTTGCTTTTTTTTGGTCATTTTTTGTATTTGTCCATGGCTTCTTGATTTTGATATTTTATCTGATTTGGAGATGAACCAAGAAGATAGTAGAGTTAGCCAAGGTTATATGGCTGGCAAATAGGTAGATTTGACCTTCATCGGCAGTGATAGTTATCTTTGTGTTCATATAGCTCAAATAAGAATGTTGAGGTACACATATATACATGTGATGAGGATAAATAAAGACAATCAAATGTATGATTTGCTAGCAATAATGTTCTAAAAATAAATAATAAACAAAATATTGATCAAAAGGTTGGCTCTATTAAATTTGAACGTGAAATCAATGTCAATCTTATAAAGTTTTTCATCAGTTTAATTCGTTAGAGGAAAAACAAGTATAGGGTCTTATAGCTCCTAAAAAGAAAATGATAATGCTCTCTCTGAAGGCGCACGTTACACATGGATAGCTAACGTACGCACATCACGATGACTCGACGGAAATCACAGACAACGGCATCGCCAGCTAAACCGGAGTCGGCAGAAGGAGAGAATGGTAACACTGGAGTCGGGGATTCCACAAACGGTAAGTAAAATGCAATTAGTACACTGGATGAATGGAATGGGGAGTGCATCAACTGTCATGCAAGCTTCAAAGTGTGCTGAAATTGAGAAGGATCAACCAGTAGATGTGGATAACACCACAACAGCTAGGAAGCTCACGTTCTCAAATCAACGCCCAAACCATGAGGGAACAAAGACGACAATAGCTGAGGTGGTTAAAGGCAACAGATCTCAACAAGGGATGCAATTGGAGTACTATCCCCCAATTATCAAAGAAGGAGTAAAAGTGGTTCGTCTGAATCAAGTAGAGGTGGCTGAGCAAACCCAGAAGTGGCAAGCAACACTAATTGGGTGGAAATCAATCCTTCAAAGAAATGCTCAAATTCGTATATGGCGTGTGGAACTTCGTAGCAATTGCGCAGGTATTTCTTCATGATGATGGATATTTTGTGTTCAGATTTGAATATGAAGATGATAAGAACAAAGTTGTTCAGAGAGGACCATACACATTTCATAATGGGCCTATGATATTGAAACAGTGGGTGCCTAAGTTTCAGATGAGTAAAGAAATGACGCGAAATCTCCCAATTTGGTTACTATTTCCAGGGTTACCAGTTGAATATTGGACTACGGAGAATCTAGGTCGAATAGCAAGTTATATAGGGAAACCTATATGTTCTGATAGATTCACAAAAGAAGGAGATAGAATATCCTATGCGAGAATGTTAATTGAAATAGATGTCTCTCAGGAATTGCCGGACATAATGCTAATTGAGGAGGCTGATGGCAAATATATGGAGCAAGTCCTAGATTATGAATGAAGACCTTCATTCTGTGAAATATGCATATTCCAAATAGGACAGCATGAGTTCAATTGTGAGAAGGCCCCAGCAGAAAAGCAACAGCATAAGGAGGAGAAACAAGGGAAACCATTCAAGCAACAGAAGAGGAAAACACAATGGAAAGTAAAGTCTGCTGATGTTGAGCAACCGGAAATAAAGAGACAAGGAAAGAACAGAATGAGGAGATAAGTGAAAAGCTGTAGAAGCAACAAGAAGAACAGAAGAAAGTAGAACAAAAAGATCCAAAGGAAAGCAAAAGATGAAAGTACAAATTCAAAACAAGAGAGCTTTAAATGACAATGAGTTAGAGAAGCTGTTACTGACTAATAGGTATAGCTCTCTGAGAATACATGAGGATTGCAGCACTACAAAGTTGACTGAAGGGATTGGCCGCAATGAGGAAAATCCACGATGATAATAAGCTCTTGGAATATAAGAGGGCTGAATAAGCTCTACAAGCAGAGAGAACTCAAGGCCTTTCTGCTGAAGCACAAAATTACTTTACTAGGCTACCTTGAGACAAAGATAAAGCCTAGAAGTGTTAGCAAAGTTAAAAGTAAGTTCTGTAGGGATTGACAAGTGTTTTTGGATGAAAAGATAAGTCCTGTTGGGAGGTTATGGTTATTTTGGAAGGACAGTACGGTCCAAGTCCAAATTCTGATGGTTACTACTCAATTGGTCCATTGCCAAGCGAAGGAAAGAGGGTCACAATTCTCATGTTACATCACTTTTGTATATGGAAAGAACAAATTGCACGAAAGGAGGGAGCTATGGGATCAACTAATGCAGATTCATAGCATAATGTAGGAGGCTTGGTCGGTCATAGGAGATTTTAATAGTGTTTTGTCTTTTAATGACAGAATAAATGGTCAACCTATACATCAAGCTGAAGTAGTGGATTTACAAGACTGTATAAGAGATATTGGAAAAGGCTGTCAATGGTAATGGTGCAATAAAAGGGATGCAGGAGATAGAATCTATAGCAATATTGATTGGGTGTTTGGAAATGCCTCTTGGCTTACAAAGTATAGTAGCCTAGAAGCTATATATGAACTATCGTGGATTTCTGATCACTCACCTATTGTGGTAAACACTGAAGTGGCAAAGAACCACTTACAAAAGCCTTTTAGGCTTTACAATATTCCCTATATCAAAGGGAGTTTAAAGAAAGTGTGAATGAGGTCTGGAACCAAAAATTGAGGGGTATGCTATGTACTCTGTGTGGACTAAGCTGCAAAGACTACAGAATAGAACCAGACAGATGAACAAGGATATGAACTCATTAGAGAAGATTGTGAACTTAAGAATGGAGCTGTAGAATACTCAAAGGAAACTGGATGATGACCCTCTCAACCAGTAGTTAATTGAGTAGGAAAGAGAGTTGATTATGCAGGCTGAAAAATGGGAAGGGGTGAATGAACATGTTCTCAGACAAAAGTCCAGACAAAAGTCCAGAGCAGTGTGGATAAAAGCAGGAGATAGAAATTCTAAATTCTTTCATGCTCAACTAAAAAATAGGCAGGCAAGGAACATAATTGCTTCTATCTGTAATGAACAAGGGAGTAGATTATCAGAACCAAGGCAGATTGAACAAGAATTCAAAAGCTTCTTTCAAAGCTTATTGGGCACTTCAGCAAGTGAGATCCCCTGTATTGATATTGCAACAGCTAGAGATGGACACTGCCTTACTAAAGAGCAACAACAATTGCTTATTGCCCTGGTAACTATGGAGGATATTGATATGGCAGTGAAGGAGCTACCAAATGAAAAAGCACCAGGGATAGATGGCTTTCCAGCAGAGTTTTTCAAAGAATACTGGCACATAATTGGAGGAGAAGTCAAGCAAGCTGTACAGGAATTCTTCAACACTGGGAAGTTACTTAAGAGTGTTAATTGCACAACAATTACACTAGTACCTAAGGTTGCTAGCCCAAACTGTGTCAAAGAGTTTCGACCTATTGCCTGCTGCACTACATTGTACAAGATCATATCCAAGATTCTCACAACAAAACTGAAGCTAGTAGTGGACTCAGTTGTGGGACCTTCTCAGTCAGCTTTTATAGAAGGGAGAAACATACTTGATAATGTCATTGTTGCACACAAGCTGGTCAAGGGATATACTCACAAGGGAGTCTCACCAAGATGCTGCATAAAGGTGGACATAAGAAAAGCATACGACTCAGTAGAATGGACTTTTTTAAAAATGATATTGATGGAGTATGGTATGCCTACCAAGTTTGTGGAGCTGATAATGAACTGTGTATCTACTGTCAGCTACTCATTGATTCTAAATGGAGGGCTAACAACTAAATTTCAGGGGAAGAAGGGGCTAGGACAAGGAGATCAAATGTCTCTTTATCTTTTTGTATTGGTGATGGAATATCTGAATAGGGCATTGAAAAAGCTGAAGGATAACCCTGACTTTAATTATCATCCGAAGTGCTCCAGATTGTATGCTTTGCTGATGATTTGATCATGTGTTATAGAGCAGATAGAGTATCCATCAGATTACACTAGGGGAACTACCAGTCAAATATCTTGGAGTACCACTATCCTCTAAGAAGCTGACAGTTCAACAATGTATGTCATTGATTGAGAAGATCACAATTAGGATTAATTGCTGGACTACTAAGCTATTATCATACGGTGGAAGGCTCCAATTGCTGAAAAGTGTAATCTTTGAAATGCAGACTTGCTGGGCACATGTATTTTTACTGTCAAAGAAAATTCTTAAGCTAATAATTTCAGCTTGTAGAACTTTTCTATGGACAGGAAGGGGTGAGCCATCAAGAAGAGCTTTAATTGCATGAGACACAGTTTGTATGCCTCTCTCAGCAGGTGGCTTAAATGTATTAGACATTCATACATGGAACAAAGCTGCATTTCGTAAACTACTATGGGCTGTTAATGCATAGAAGGATATCCTATGGATACAATGGATACATAGTTATTACATCAAAGGGCAAGATAGCATGAGGATGGATACTCCTAACAAGCATGCTGGCTTGTAGGAAGATTTTTGATATTGGATATTGGTTCCTGGAAAAGTATACAAGTGCTGAGTTACACATGTACTATAGAAATGACAAATTTAGCATCAAAAAGCTATACATTGCTATGAGACCTCAATTTCAAAAAAGCTTGTGGAAAAAAGTATTAACTGGATCTAAAGCAATACCAAAACACAGATTCATACTATGGTTAGCAATACAAAACTGGCTACAGTTGATCGAATTGAGAGATGGGAAATATCAGTAGCAAAGGAATTTGTACTATGCACAACAAAGGAAGAGGAGTCAATGGAACATATATGGTTTGGATGTGATTATGCCAGAACAATATGAGCTCTACTGCTACAATGGCTCAATGAAAAACATCAGATTGGAAGTTGGAAAAGGAGATTGAATGGTTGAAAAGAAGGACTGCTAATAAAACTCGAGGTGAAATATTGATATTCCTATTGTTAGCAATGGTGTACCACATTTGAGCAAAGAGAAACAAAAGAAGGTTTCAAGGGGAAATAGTTGCCAGTAACCAAATATCAAAGACATTGCAATAGAGTTACACATAGCAGGTCAAAGAGATACAAAGTGGCGCAAAGAGTTAGAAAAGTTGAAAGTTTTTCCTTAGTTCATATGGTTCAATGTAATTGTTCTAGGAAGTTTTTGTTAGCTGATTAGTCAGATAGTTCTATAGATTGGTCTAGTTCTGGAGTCCAAAAGAACTAGCGGATGTAAATATTCTTACTTGGTTAAATAAAAGTTTAACCGAAAAAAAAATCATTAAAGGAAGGATTTGAGCCTGTCAACATTGGGGTCGAAGTGAGGGTAGTTTTGCACACAGGGAGGAGTTGTAATGAGTCATAGAGTTCTCAAGCATATCTTTATTCTCTTGGCATTGGTACATCATCGTTTTCTTTTCCTTTTTCGTTCTCACAGGGTCAATTGTAATTTGCATTTTTGTACAATCTATGAAAAAAAGAAAATATGTGAGCCAGATTAAATTTTCTCCTTTGCTTCCCTCTCCTCTTATATTTGTCCTCTGATATTGTTTGTCATTTCCTGTTTGAAGCATACTGCATCATATCCAACTATAGCTCTTAGGATTTTGCTTACTGGCAAAAAAAGCTCTTGGATTTGGTTAGGGTGATAGGAGAGGCTTACACTTCTATTCGATCAATGGTTTGGCAGGGAAAAAGTTTCTTTCCTGAATTCTTAGCTTTATTTGCTTGCAGAAAGTTTGCCTAAGCTATAGATGTGCCGATATGGACCGAGAAATTCCTGCTCTCATGGGTGTCTCAAAGGCCATTCTTGAAAATGTGATTTTTGTTCACCAAGATGAGGCAAACTGGCCATTGCAAGATCCTTCTACACTGAAAAAGAAGTTTGATGATATTTTCTCCGCTACTAGGTAATTCATGTTTTTCAATAATGGATATTTCATTGATTATCAATAGAGTTGGTGTTGGAAAGATGTATTCTTCTGTATCATCCGGTGTAGTTATATTCTTTCTTGAATATGCATGAAATTCTGGCCTATCATCATTTTACTCTGTCAAGAACATTGAAAAGAGGACTAGTCCCTGCCTCAGCCTTTCTAACGTTCTTCTATTTGCATTTACTCCATGTTGTTATGATTCAGCAGTAAACTTTTAACGGAGAAAAGGTATCAAAGGGGTAAGAATCACAGATGCACCAGTTTGTACACTCTCTTTACGCAAAAGATGCACAAAATCTGGAATAGAATCTTCAGTTTCCCCCGTTTAATGCTGTTTGAATCTAATCCATGTTCATCTGTATGAATTTCCGCAAGTTGCTGGAGATACCAATGCTTAGAATTCTCTGGGTAGGATTCTTTTGGATTCCCGAATTTGACACTGCTTAAGCTGCATTCTTGGTCCACAGTCCTCAAGTTAGGATATCTAAGGTTTAGCGGGTTTACCTGGACTCATGCATGTCTCAGTGCTGTCAAAACTTACTAGCTTGGTCTCTACAAAAGAAGGGTATTTGTTAACCACTTATTGAGCATCATCATCAGGATTTGAAATTAGTATGAGATTTTGAGCTTGATACCAGAATCATGACATCTGGAGTAAGCTTTTCACTAAGTTTGGTGCTTAATGAGTAGGTAGAATGATTATCTCGGAAACATTTTGCTTTTATGGTTATAAAAAATAAATAAATAAAATAAATGCGTCTTTCTTGCTACTGATTCAAAACTTAGTTCATCATCCTATAATGGAACAACCCGTTTTTATCTTTAATCACATACGTCATTGAGCATCTGCCCCAAATTGTCGTCGTTTCTTGAAAGTTGAGATGCTGTCTGATTGTGATGCTCAAGTCTGTCAAGATATAACTGCATCTCTCTGTGTGTTAGAGGTCTTTTGAGAAAGATTAAGGTGTAAATAGGTAGGTGATTTCCATACAATGGCAATTTCTGATGTGCAGTGGTTAAGCTGGCTTTACATAGGGAATATGGGTTTTCTGGTACAAGGGAGTAGGGACAGTTTTTCTTGCATTTTTTTTTCAATTTTTTTTGCTTGGTGTATATTTGTTTGGTTCTAACCAAATGCTAAAAAGTTGTTTACTCAATATTCAGAGTTGTTTAGTCCTTGGGATATCGAGCTAATGGGCACTGTAACATACATTTTTCCTTCTGTAAGTTAAATTCTACTTTATTTTTACTGTTTAGATACACAAAGGCGTTGGAGGTTATTAAAAAGCTTCACAAGGATCAAGCTCAAGAAATAAAGACATATAAGTTGAAACTGGAGAATCTTCAGACATTGAAAGATGCTGCTTACAAGGTTCTTGAAGTGACCTCTATTGAAATATGTGTTTTTTCCGTCTCTTCTCCTTTTTATTCACTCAGGCAGTTGTCCAAGCTTCTAGAAGCTATCACTTAAATCAGTTTTTTCCTTGTTCCTAGTTCAATAGAGTTGATAAAACTTATGCTTGTTGATGTTACATATTACTCATTCATTTATGATGTTAGATCCTGTTGCTTGAAAATGGAGGAACTATAATTTGAATCCCTTGCTTTAGGCTCGATAATTTAGCAAAACGAAGAGAAATTCACCACATTTTGTCATTAAAAAAAAAGGATAAATTTCCTACCAAGAAGAATTTCAAGAGAAATTTCCTATTCTTGAAACCAAGAGGAATTCATTGTGGATATTTTTGAGCATGTTTGATAAGTTATCGAGATCAGTCCCCACTTCTGGAAATCCATTTGGCAGATCTTTTGTTGAAGGCCTGTTAATAAGCACCACCATCTTCATGACTGCTCTGTCATATATTGATACTGCCGCCCACTCCAAAAAAAGATTTCCAATGAACAGAAATATCTCTGCTTCTTATGTCATTTTATTTTTTGAATGATCTGCTTGTTATGTCAAAACTTTGCTTCTGTCTTTCACCTCGTGGCAATTGGGCCTGTTCCCTGCTCCCCCTCTTACTCTGCTGTGAGCAGATAGATTCTTCTCCTTATTAACCAAAGGGATCGTTGTTCCTGTATGTGTGAATATGTGAAAACTTTTGAGCTATGCAACTAAAAACAAGAAGGTTTGTAGAGAGCCAGCATAAAAGCTTTTGACTGAAGTTTTTTTTAATGCTTAATCTTGGTTTCGAGATTTGTTGTTGCTTCTAAATGTACATACACACTTATATTTTCTGTGATCTTCCAGATATTAATACCATGTTGTTTTGATCATAGTTGTTCTCTAACCATAGAGCAATGTGAACCTGTAATTCGGATATCAATACTGTCTTTGACTTTAGTTGAGGACTGCACTAGTTAAACGAATGCTACATTATAAAACTATAGTAATTTGATCTTGTCTTTTAATCTAGCTGCGGGACAGCATTGCCCAAGATAAAGAGAAAACCGAGTCACTGAAAAGTCAGATGGAGGAGCTTGAAAAAGAGATTCGGACTCTAGAGAGTAAGATCCACCATACTGAAGCAACTTTAAAGGACCTTCATCAATTGCAGCGAGAGATAGCCACCAAAACTGCTGAAAGGAAAACATTGTTCAGGGAACAGGAAAAACAGTATGCAGCACTTGCAGAGGAGAATGAAGGTTTACTAAAAGGAATATACTGATATATATTTATTCTTTAGGCACAGAAGTGATGCACAAATCATATTAGACATCAAGCTGAACATAATTCATGTTGTTAATATCCTATAGTAAATTCTTATTTTGTGTATGTGTGCATGTTTATCCACTGAAGTACTTTTGTAAAAATTGATATCTTCAAATATTTTCACTTTTGAATTGCTAGACACTGATGAAGAGCTGAGTGAATGGAAAACAAAGTTTGATGAAAGGATAGCGCTTCTGGAATCGAAAATTAGCAAGTTGGAGAGGGAAATGAATGACTCAGAGACGAAGAGTTCCCTTCTTAAGCAGTCCATGACAGACTATATCGTGGAGATCAGCAAGCTTCAAGCCGAGGCTGAAGTAATTTCCTTCGGCCTATGTGCTGGTTGATTTCTTAAAGTTCTCGCATCTTGCTTCCCTTTCTTAAGGTTCACTTTCTTTTTGATTTTTGTTCCTTAGGCTCTTGCGGTGTTAAAGAATGAAAGAGACGTCACTATCAGGAAGCTTTTTGGAAGACATAACTTAGGTGCTGTTCCAAGTGGGCTGCTCAGTGATGATGTCGCATTGAATTTAATGAATCGTATAAACCTACGATTAGCACATCTTGATAAGGATTTACAAGATAAAAAGGTGGTTCTTTCACTGTACCAGCCTATATACATATATTTAGACATGCTATGTTGTTTTAACTTGTCAGTTTAAGATTTATTTTACTTTGATTCAGCTGTGTTGCGAGGCTTGAATGCCCTTCTCTTTTTGTTTCATTTCTGTTATTCATGTTTCTATCCAATGGCATATACTTGTGTCTTTAAGTGTGAGTCTTGCTGCTGTTTGAATATCAAGTCTTCCGTGAAATGAGGTTCAGGTTTGGAAGTATTTATTGAATTCATCTTGTTTGCCATTAATTTTCGCTTTAAACTTAATATGGTCATCATTGGGTCTATTATTAGATTTATCTTGCGTCCAACCCTGCATTCCAGGAAAGGGGCAAACATGTCAAGATTGATTGTCACATCATTCATGAGAAAATCCATTCTGAATTTGTATTCCCTTGCTTTGGTTGTTCAGATAGTCAGTTAGCATACTAGTTTACCGAGGAACTGTTAGTTATGACAATCAAGCATCTATGAGGAAAACTCGATTCTTTAGCCTATTTGCTCGGCGAGATTATGTCCAGATTCATTATACCTATGTGTGTAGGATATCTAAATACTCGTATTAAACAGTATCCTTGTAGATAAGGTAATATACCTTATTAAAGTAGTAAACTACTGTATAAGGAGCTGGAGTTCTTTTAGATTGACCAGCAGGGCATACCGTTTTTCTCTTCTGTCGCTTCTGATTTTGTTAGTTCTGATTCTTTTCTTGGGTAAGAGTCATGAGACCTTTACTCTCAATGTTCTTAGGTTTGTGATTATCAGTCAACTTCTGTTTTTCTGTCTCAAACAGCAGCATGTATTTTGGAAAACCCACTTTACTTTGGACCACTAGATCCACAATGGGATGCCAGCTGGATAGTTGGATCGCTATGCCATGTCCAACTGCTTAGTCTAGTTGACTTCTCTATATCTGCTGCCGCAGATTGTCTTGAGTGCCGAATTATACTTGGCTCTAAAAATGTTCTCTTCAGTGAGACTACTTTATGCATCTGATAAAATGGATAGCATGAGACAATTATGGGTGACTTCACAATTTTAGTGAAGTCTTATATTAATATACAATTATGTTACCTTCTCAAAAAAAAAAAAAAATGGATATCATGAGACATAGATATCAGTGTTAAACTGTAAAATTAGGTGCTTCATGCTCTCAACTTTGTAATTGCTTTCTCTGAAACATAGAAAAGCAATGCCTGACATCTGTCATACTCGCTCATACTTTGCTTCATCTAAACTTTTCTGACATCATATGAAGAAGCTAACTTTCACTTGGAGTAACGTTGTTTTAGGAAACAAATGAGGCAGAAATTGCAGCTGCGTGGCATCAATACGAAATTGCAAATAACCTCTGGAATGAAAAGGAGGCGCAAAAAGTGGCTAGAGCAGATATTAAGGTTTATTCTTATGGGTAACATTGCTTGGTATGCTAATGATGTGGTATTTTTACACATTTTCTTGGTTCCATCACTGCAGAATGGCATTTTGAAGCGTATCGAGGAGAAGGAAAATGAGCGGAATGAGTTTGAACGTGAGATTTCTAATGTTAATATGGCCCATCTTGATGAGAGAGAGAAAAAAATGGTTTGATGTCTCTGCTTAATATTTCAACTCTTTTTGATGAACATTGGTTATGTGGCTAACGCATCTTTGTTCTTTCAGCAAATTGAATGCGAGAGAAAGTCTAAGCAGCTTGCAGAAAGAGAATTTGACTCAAACATAAGGCAAAAGCAGACTGAGATGTTCACCATAGACCAAAAACTTAAAGATCTTCATGCTGAAAAAGATCGTATGGCCAATGAGTCCGAGGATAGAATTAAGCTCTCTCTTAAGAAGGCAGAGCTGGAAACTCTCAAGAAGAAACATAAAAAGCTGTAAGTCCCTTTTCACTTCATAGTGTTTCATCCACAATTAAATAGGGCTAAAGTAGAAACAGAAAAAGATGTAAGTCACTTTTCCTTTTCATAGTGTTGCGCCACATTTTTGTTGTGTTTATTATAGCTATACTCTTTTGTTCACAAGTAACGATTTTTTTCAATAAAACTAACAGAATGGATGATAACAAGGATAAGGTAAAAGGAGTATTGAAAGGAAGGCTTCCATCTGACAAGGACTTGAAGAAAGAAATTACTCAGGCACATAGGTTCTTTTTCCCTATCTCTTGCGTCCTCATAATATATTTAATCTTTGATTTTTCTTCTTGAAGTTCGATCACCACCATTCTTAGCTTTAAACAAAGGTGTGACTGCTGTTATTGGCAGTGCGAAATAAAACAGAAACACGAAAATGTACTCCACAGTTGAGGGGCAAAAAGTGCATTATTTGATATTTCTCCTTTCGTGTAAAATATGCACTAATTAGATCCCCGTTGAAAGCTAAAGTGCATGCATGCAAATCTCAGTACTTTATTGTCAATCAATATGGACATATGTATACCTTATTTTAGTGGGCATAGGCTTTATAATCTGTTCTTTTACCAGTTTCTATATTTCCTTTGGAAAAACTTAAAATCCTAGAACCTTAATTGTACCCTATATATTACCGAAAAGGTGTTGTCTTAGGATGCATGTCTGGTATAGGCTTTATAATCTGTTCTTTTACCAGTTTCTATATTTCCTTTGGAAAAACTTAAAATCCTAGAACCTTAATTGTACCCTATATATTACCGAAAAGGTGTTGTCTTAGGATGCATGTCTGGTATAGGCTTTATAATCTGTTCTTTTACCAGTTTCTATATTTCCTTTGGAAAAACTTAAAATCCTAGAACCTTAATTGTACCCTATATATTACCGAAAAGGTGTTGTCTTAGGATGCATGTCTGGTAGTCAAACAGCTGAAACAACTAGGACAAGGATCAGAGTGAACAAGTATACTGCTTATGTTCAGGTCATCCTAGGAGGAGCATGAGATGCTTAGAGGTCTGGAAGGCAAGTGTTGTGTAGCCAATTGGCATAGACAGCTTGGTGTCTGAGGACCAAAATGGTTTCACCAGAGGGACTTGGGGGTGGGAGGAAAAGGGGGGGGGAGTTCTGATATCTCCTCTGCTTCTCCTGTTCGTGATGAAAAGCTTCAGCATGATGATCAAGAAGTCTTTGAGCTGGAATGGTTTAACTTTTTGGAAACGTAAGGATTCCTCAAACCTGCATATCTCACATGACCTTAGCCAGATATTGAGCTAACTCTTTGTGAGGCAAATGAGGTGCCAATAGCATCCTTAGGAGCAGTGTTACTCCAGGTTATGAAGGTGATACAACAGCGTAAGAGATGCTTTATGTGTGAAAAGAAAGAATAGGCAATCAGTCACCCGCTCCCTCAGTGAAAGCTGGCTACTGATCTATGGAGCACGTTCTTCAATCTCTCTGGACTCCAGTAGAATATGCCTTACTGTTTGGGAGAGTGCTTCAGGATGTGGGAGGACAGTCAGTGCATAAAAAGATAAGGAAATATTAGAATGCTATTCCTCTTTGCATCGGATAGACATTACGGCTAGAGTTCAAGATATTTTGAAGAGAAGTTTACCTGATCAAACAATTTTTTTTGAAGTGAAGTAACTATCTAATAAGCTTGAGAGAAAAAGTCTGTATTCTTCTTTTGGTGCAAACAACATCTGACTTGTTAAAAATCCTTGAACTCTTATGAACTCCTTAGAGCTTAAACTATAAAGTTTTATGAACATTGTATCACCTTCTTGGGGTGCAATTATATCTGTGAATAGAATGATTACTCATTAAAGAAAAGACGGAGATTGTTAGGAGTCTCGTCATGAGGAGATCAAAATTGTTCTTATATGAAACCACTTTATAATGACACAGAGATCAGATTAAACACCAATTTTAATTGTATTCTGGATGGAAGGTGGTTTGCATTTTGCACCGGCACAATTACAATCATGGGTATACCTCGATGTCTAATACTGATATCTGTATTCTGTTTTTAGTACCACTTCATTTATTTTTCAGACGTCGTAGCTTTTAGTTACTTGGTTTGTCTGACATCCTTTTTTGATTGCTTATGTCCAAGTTATAGTAGTTTATTTGCTCAGCTACTCTTCAAAATGCTTAAATTTCGGTCAAGAACTCTGTAGTTCAAGAAAATAAAGCAGATATGGTTTATCCTACTAATAAGATGGCCCTGCTTGGTCCCAATTTTTTATCCTACTAATAAAATGGCCCTGCTTGGTTTACAATGCCTGTGAATCCTTTTTTTCTCTTTGGATATAGTAAACCCCATCCCCTAACACCACTTCCTCTCTCTTGGTTGGAGGTAGGTAGAAGTCTTTTCACATTACAGTGATCAGTGAATCTTACAGTTCTATTTTTCAATCTCTGGTTTTTCCTTCATTGTTTGTTCATTTTTATGTTTCTCTTTGATATTCTTTTAAGCTGCACCTTCCTAGCGCAGGGCTCTCCAGAGAGAGTTTGATGACTTGAGTGCCAAAGCCCGCGAAGCTGAGAAGGAGGTCAATATGTCGCAGATGAAAATAGAAGAAGTTAAGCATAACTTGTCCAAATATCACAAGGACATGGACTGTAAGGCTCATATCTGAGATTCTTTAATCTAATTTGATGAATAGTGTCTTCTCTTAGTGATTGTTCAAAAGCTTCTTAGGAAAATTTCCTTTTCGCAACTTAATAAAGTTTCTTATAAGATTCTATTTGAATGGGTTAGTATGGTGAATATTTATTGACACTGAGTTTGAGAAATTCTTCCTAGAGAATACTTCAGAATAGTAGTCATTTCACTCCTGACTTATCAAAACATTAGCAGTCATTTACTAACAATCTGTATTTCGAATCATATTTAAAGTCTATCAGAGTTAGAGATTCTGATTGTTACTTGTTATCTTATCAAAAATTAATTCAACCAATATATAGCTGGATAAAGGGGTGGTTGACAAAGCAAATTAGCAGTATTGAGGCCTTTTCTTCCCCTTCTTTATTCCTTTTCCGCAAGTTAATTAATCTCTTCAATAAAGTATCTTAGCTTGAGCTCCTTCGTTTCCCATTAATCTTTGAGGTGATAATCGTTTGTGGAGAGGGCTTATATAGATCTCCCGCTACTGCTTGCAGCAAGAAAGAGATTTCTGGAATCAAAGCTCCAGTTGCTGGACCAGGAATTTGCTGGTGTAGAGTCCTATCCCAAAATTATGGACTCAGCCAAAGAAAAAAGAGATGTCCAAAAAAGGTTTGTCTAGATGGTTCAATGTTCCATTCCGTCTTCCGATATTCAATTGTAACAGTTTCTGTTTTTGCTAAAATACTCATATATGAAACATTAAGTTTTATATTTCTCTTCAGAGTTACTGCCTTACCGGTTCAATGAGAAACACCTTTTTGTGATTCTTCCTCTTTGGGAAACTTGGAATCATTTTAGATTTTGTTTTTTCAAATTTCATGTGATGATATGCAGCAAGTACAACATTGCCGATGGTATGCGGCAAATGTTTGATCCATTTGAAAGAGTTGCTCGTGCTCATCATATTTGCCCTTGCTGTGAGCGTCCGTTCTCTGCTGAAGAGGAGGATGAATTTGTTAAGAAGGTCATTCTTTTACTTCTATTTTGTCATTCTTTCCGTTTCTTTTGGAGAGTGATCTTCTGACTATTACTGTCCTGACTCATGTTTTGTTTATGAATTGCAGCAACGGGTGAAAGCTGCTAGCTCTGCTGAGCATATTAAAGTATTAGCTATGGATTCTTCAAATGCTGATTCTCGTTTCCAACAGTTAGACAAGCTTCGTTTGGTTTATGAAGAATATCTCAAAGTGGGAAAGGAATCAATACCTCTAGCAGAGAAGAACCTTAATGAGCTAAATGAGGAATTAGATCAAAAAACCCAGTCTCTTGATGATGTAATTTCAGATCCTTTATATTTTATTTTCTAGTATTGGGACTTTACCGGTCATATATTGGAACTGTTACTGTGAATGCTGAAGTAACGACCTGTTTCGCCCACCTGCAGCATTTTGGCTTTCATCCCACCTTTTCTGTTTAACTAATGACTTGTTTGCTAAGTTGCTCGGACTCTTCAGTTTTGGTGCCGCACCCGTGTTGATACAACGTGGGTGTGGGTATGGGATAGGTAACAAATCTGGTCAATCGATTTTGGGCACTTTGACCAAAATCGACGGATAAACTTGAGACAGATACAATGATTTCTGAAATTAATACAAAAGCTAGAGTGAAATCGAGAATAAAAGACAAACTTTCTGCACTCTACAAGCACATGTAGGTTTTCCACATAATGTGTCATAATTTTGGCCTATTTCTATAACTCTAATTTGAGATATTTGAATCATTTTTAGCCGAATCCTCGCACCCGTATCTGTACCCCCGAATTTTAAAATTTAGATCATGAAGGATCTCGCCTATAGATTCGCACCCATATTAGACGCATGTACCCGAGTCCGAGCAACTTAGCTTGTTTGTCCCACCTGCACCATTTTGGCTTTTCCCGCCACCTTTTTCAACATAATTTGATCTTCCTCCTTTTGCTTTCTATGGACTTATGCAAAATGGATAAGATACCTGTTCCTAAGGAAATATATCCAGTGACCAATTCCTTATTACATACATCTATGCATGGAGAATAGATGTTGGAGGATGTCCGTCATCCTTTAGTAATGTTAACACTAACAAGTGGCCTTCATGTACTCTATGTTCTTGTTTGCAAAGACAAATATGCTAACATATATCAGCTTTATATCTTGTCTCGGAATTCATGCTCATAATACAAGACTAACTTTTGGCATCTTATGAATTTTGCTGGTTTCTCTTATGATGTTTTACATGCTTTTTTCACTATATTACACATTTCTCATATCTATTTGTGTTTTATTGCACTATTCTTATTATGCTACTTGGGATTTGGCAGAGTTGGTCTATTTTTATCGAGTTCTTATTTTGTTGGATCTAGAATCATTTAAAAAAGATTTGATAAAACAACTAAGTATTTTAGGAGTTGATAAACTCAGTCATTGGCTTCCCTAAGTGGTGATCACTGCTCTATAAAATTCCAAGGTAGCTTCTTTTGGAGATCCAATTTTGATGAGCGATAACATAGTCACCACTACTCTCTCTTTCTGGTTCAGCTTTAGCTGAGCATGCAACCGGACATGAATATGTAGGTTGTAAGTAATGAAATCAATCAAATAATGCTATTGGTGAGGGCACATGTTCCTCAGAGCTTGCAAGAGAAGGGGAAATAATTATCTTACAAATAGTCCATTAACTCTTTTTGATTGTACATAATAATCCTTTTTGCTAGCAGGTGTTAGGTGTCTTGGCTCAGATAAAGGCTGAGAAGGATGCAGTTGATGCGCTAATACAACCTGTAGAAACATCTGACAGGCTTTTCCAAGAAATTCAAGCTCTGCAGAAGCAAGTTGATGATTTGGATTATGGTCTTGATATCCGTGGGCAAGGCATAAGATCTATGGAGGAAATTCAATCAGAATTGGATGAACTGCAGAGCAAAAGGTATATTATTCTTCCTCTCTGCTAAAGTGCTTCTTTCTTCTTTTCTGTATGCTAGACCAAATTTCTGATCATTTGATAAACTCTTGTATTTGTATTTTTAATAGCTAGGGGAGTCAGCACCTAAATTGTAGTAATACAAAATTATGCCTTAGCCTGTAACTTTTATCACTGTCCTATAACTGGCAACCAGGGAAAATTTGTCTTCGGAAGTGGAGAAGCTGAAAGATGATCGGAGGTACATGGAGAATGAGTTTTCAAGTTTCCAATTAAGATGGTTTACTGTAAGGGAAGAGAAGACGCAAGCAGCAAACAAATTGAACAATGTTAAAAGGGCAGAAGAGGAACTGGATGACTTGGTGGAGCAGAAAAATAAAGTTGAGCTTGAGGAGAAGGTAATCCTTTCACGGTTTTTATTAGGTTCATGGTTATCATAGTTGCATTTAGCTAGCCAATAGCATAGATTCAACTGTTTAGTGGATGTAGTCTTCTTCTTTAATTTGTTCTTTTAAGGGCCGAGTTGTTTTACTCCCTAACATGTATTTGTTTTCATGGAGTCTCTTAAAAGAGCAGTGTACTGGGAGTTACGTGAAAATAGCACCTGTGATCCCTCACCTCTACAGCTTGCTCCACGTTTGTTCCTTGTGTATCAAACCTTGCTAGCGCTCATGACACCTTAAAACTGATATGCTTTTGGTTAAAAAAGTAACTGCGAGAAGGGCTCACGTCACATGCATTCATAACGATTACCTAAATTCAGGGAGAAGCCTGATGCTTGGATCCTTCTCTCCCCTTATCTGCCACTTGTCTTGCCCACTTTGGTAACCTAACATCCTTCCAATACCCAAGTAAAAATCCATATCTGTTCTAAAGTGAGAAACCTTTTTTTTCTTTTGATAAGTCAAGTATCATTTTGTAGATGCCATACTTAGTGTGTCGATATTTACAACAAATGAGAATGGCACAACCAGCATTGCCTATCATAGTCTCCATGTTGGAGATTGAACCTAGGGGTGTGCATTCGAATCGGTTTATCGATAAATCGAATCGATTATTTGTTATCGGTTTATCGATTTCGAAATTTTCCTTATCGAGTTATCGGTTTCGATTTCGATTTTGTCCTCTCAGTTATCGGTTTATCGATAAACCGATAAGAAATACTATTTTTTTTTTTTTT
>MU697846.1:103999-125144 GCA_026770625.1 Nicotiana glauca
CATCCTGTAATAACAAAGACATAGAATTAACTGAGCAAAACATAAGTCAATAACACCAAGAGCTTACCAAAGATGCCAAGACTACCCACCAATAATTTCTATAGGAGGAATCAAAGAAACCACAAGAGGAATATATGGACACGCAATCAGTACCAAGGATCTCAACAGATGAACAACCAAACATTAGGACAAAGCCACCCGTTAGTGTATGCAACTCCTCCACTAGCAGCGAGTCACGCACCACTGTCATGGCTGGAATACGGCCTAATGGGATTCTCACTAAATATAAACCTACACCTAGAGGGCAGGTATATCATAATACAAATAGAGAACCCAAGCTACCTAGCCCAAATTGTAACGGAGGGACTAAGGATTGGGTTGGACAATGTAGCCAACCACTCATGGCTAACCCTAATGAACCCACAGCCCCAACCAAACCTCCAACACCCAACCATGGGGGCCCACCCATCCCCATGGAATCGTCTACAGAGGAACACCCCAAGCACCCCAATACCATTAAGCATGAACCTTCCCCTCTTCCACAATATCCCCCTCAACAACCACCCTCCACACATGAACTACTCCAACATGGAACAAGCCCAGCAAAACACCACTGCACCCTCTCAAACAATGTAACTGACGGACAAGGAGGGCAAAGGGGAAGGAATATCAACAACACGAAGAGTGGAATATGCTATGCTATGCATGTCAAAAACACTGGTGTTCAATGAAAGAAGAGAAAGAGGGGTAATCTTACGTTGCCCGCTGAATTTGAGGAAGTGCTCGATCAATATAAGGGAGTTAACAACACCAAAAATCTACATATACAGAATAGTAATGATCCCGACGATGTATGCCAACATGAACATGGCGAGCCCACCCCATGCACAGGCAGAGGAGAATACCCCACCCCCATCTACACCAATGAGTATGATCGTATGGAACTGTAGGGGAGCGGAGAATGAGGAGTTTAGAAGAATCTTCAGGTCTATGCTGGACTACAACAGGCCATTCCTAGTAGCACTCTTGGAGACAAAAATGGCGGATCACAGTGCACTCATAAGCAGGTTTGGATTCACTCACATGGTACAGGTAGCAGCTCAAGGTAATTCAGGAGGCATGGTTATGATGTGGAATGCGGGAGATATTCTGGTGGATCAAATCGGAACAACTGATTAAGAAATTCACGCCATGATTAAGGTAAACAACTCTAACCCTTGGCTACTATCAGTTGTCTAAGCTAGAAGCGTATTAGAAGAAAGAACAATACTTTGGAATAATTTAAAAATAGTAGCAAACAACTTTAAGGGGGCCTGGCTAGTCACATGTGACTTCAACGAAGTCACCAAGGCAAATGTAAAATTCCGAGGTCTCCCAATAAATTACCCTAGGATATCAAAATTTCTTAACTGTCTAGACTATTGTGGGCTTATTGACTTAGGGTATAAGGGCTCAAAATATACTTGGACTAATAAAAGGAAAAAAAAAACTAGAACATTAATAATGGAAAGGTTAGATAGATACGTAGCTAACGCAAGTTGGATCCATTTATTTAAAGAAGCACACGTCACTCACTTAACTAGAATCCATTCCGACCACTGCCCTATAAAACTAAACCTTTTAAAAAACTTTTCCCATAGCAATAACATCGTCAGATTAGAGTCCATGTGGTTATCTTATCCTTCTTTCAAAACCTTGTCAAGGAGTCATGGACCAACCAAGAGAATATACTATGAGCAATTGAAAACTTTACTAAAAATGTAAAAGAATGGAACATTAGTACTTTTGGGAATATTTTTCATAAAAAAATGTACTAGTTTCTAGAATTAATGGGATACAAAATACACGACAAGTCAATTCCTTCTAGATCTAGAAACAAACCTTCTGAAGGAATTAAATAACATCCTAAAATTGGAAGAGAAATTTTGAAGGCTCAAATCTCGAATACAGTGGTTAAATGAAGGAGATGTGAGCACAAAATTTTTTCACATCACCACCATGCAAAGAAGAAGAAAGAATAGAATTCTAAGTCTTAATGACGAAGTATGGGCAATTGGTATTACAACCAAAAAGATGTGAAATCCCTACTAAATAACTACTACACAAATCTCTTCACTACAAGTCATAACAAGTCCCATAAAACGTACCACTACATGTCCTTCTACGCAACTCTGGATAGCATGGACCAACAAGCTCTGTGCCAAGATGTCACAGTCCGCGAAATTAAAAGTGTTTTGGACTCTTTCAAGCCATACAAAGCCCCCGGGCCGGATGGCCTTCATCTCTTTTTTTATCAAAAATTCCGAAACGAAACCAACGGAGCACTAATTGACTTCTACAAATACACATTTAGGGAGAGGAAAATGGCCGAGGATATGAATAGCACCTATATCTTCCTAATCCCAAAGTGCCAAAATGCTGAAACCATCAAGCAGTATCGCCCTATTAGCATGTGTAACACCGCCTATAAAGTAGTAACAAAAGTCATAGTCAATAGAATCAAACCCCTCATGGCTAAACTAATCCATCCAACACAAACTAGCTTCATGAAGGGTAGAAGATCCTCTGATAATGCTATTATTGTCCACGAGACCTTAAATCAATTTAAAAAAATAAAAGGAACAAAATGGAAAATGCTGCTTAAAATAGATCTGGAAAAAGCTTTCGATAAACTAGAATGGCCATTTATAAAGTTCTCACTAACTTCCCTAAATTTTTCTCAAGATTTAGTCGACCTAATCATGTCCTGTATCTCCATTACATCTACCTCTATCATAGTCAACGGTTCCAACTCTGAATTATTTCGACCGTCCAGAGGTATCCGACAAGGCGACCTCCTATCCCCCTACATATTCATCATCTGCATGGAAATGTTGTCATGACTAATCCATCACGAAATTGACTGCTGCGGCTGGGAACCAATCAAGATCTATCCAAACAGCCCCCCTCTATCACATCTATTCTTTGCATACGATCTAATCCTACTAGCAAACACTAACCAAAAAAGCTACAACTCCATCATAGATACCCTTAATAAATTTTGTGCACACTCGGGGCAATCCATCAATTTTAACAAATCAAGGCTAATATTTTCTGAAAATGTTCCAATTGGCTTAAAAAACGACTTTAGCACTTGTCTCTCAATAAGCCACACTAGAGATTTCGGAAAGTACTTAGGAGTTAGGATTCCCTATAGGATTCTCTAACCCCTCAAAGAAATACTTCCAGTATATCATTGATCGACTAAACAATAGACTAAAAGGGTGGAAAATTAATTTCCTTAATATAGCTGAAAGAACCACACTCATAAAGTCAACTCTGGTCGCAATCCCTAACCACGTTATGCAAATATTCAATCTCCCACAAGCTACTATTAATAACATTGATAAAATCCAAAGGAATTTCTTATGGGGGAGCACTTCAGGAAAAAAAATGTCACTTGATAAATTGGGACACTGCTACAAAGCAAAAGAAAGATGGGGGTTGGGACTATACAAAACAAAATGGAAAAATCAATCTTTCAGTGCTAGCTTTGCTTGGAGATATAAAAAAGATAATAATAGCCTCTGGAGTAGGGTACTTCATAATAGATATAATAATAAGAACACCCAACAAAGCTGGAATCTCCACGAGAAAAATGGCTCCCATATATGGAAAAATATTGTCCGGGGCACAAACATTTGTAAATCAGGTATACATTGGGAAATTGGAAATGGGCAATTAATTAGTATCTGGCAAGACACCTGGCTAGGTAATAAGGAATCACTAAGAGCCCAAATCCAAGGACCATTAATAGAACATGAACAACACCAACCATTATCAGACATTATTGAAAACAATTCCTATAACTTTAATAAATTATCATTCCAGCTCCCCATCGAGGTTAAGAACAAAATCGATATCACTTACATCAAGCAAATTCAACCTATCGAAGATAAATATAGCTGGGGTAAGAGTACAAATGGGATCTTCATCATCAAATCCGCTTATGAAATGATATAAGGAAAAGAAGAGGGGGTCACACAGGACTACAAATGGCTATGGAAAATCAATACTCTCAATAAATAAAATTCTTCCTTTGGACGACTATCCACAATAAACTCCCCACATCACAAATGCTCTTCAATAGGAACATCACCAACTCTCCAAACTGTAATATTTGTAGCACTGAGAGGTAAGATATAATGCATATGTTCTTTAGGTGCAAGCACTCCAAAACTATCTGGGACCAAGCTGGTTTCAGTCTTCTCCCTCCAGAACTACCAGACAAATACACATTGCACAACTGGCTAAAAGTCCAAAGTAGCTCGAACATTAAATTCAATGAATATCTCGTCTGGTTTGATGTCCTTCCTTTCATCCTCTAGCACATCTGGCTTCATAGAAATGAGATGATATTCAACAACACTAGCAAACCTCTCCTATTAAAAAATATTATTAACAAAGCCATGGAATATAAACTCCCGGCCACAAATCAAAATCGATCCTCAAAAACTGGAGATATCATCCTCATTGGATGGATCATGCTGTGGCAATCCAGGTAAAGGTGGAATAGGGGGAATCATCAGACGAGGCAACGGAGAATGGGTTTTGGGATACAACATGGGTATTTCACATGCAACCAACATTTACATGAAAACATTAGCACTACTGCATGGCCTGAAATTAACCATAGAGAACAACTACCTACCTCTCACTATTGAAACAGATTGTAAGAAGCTCATCAATTTAATTAATAATAAGGATTGTGCTTATAATCTGATTGATGATTGCAGATGCCTATCGAGTAGAGCAGGTGATCTGCCACTACATCACGTCTACAGAGAGGCAAACCAGGCGGCTGATTCAATGGCGAATAATGGAAGCAATTTAACAACTATTGGAAGCTTAACAACTTATCTTATCCCTCCTACTTTTGTTATTTCTATTTTGGAAAGGGACAAGATAGGAACTACGTGTCCTAGAACAATTCCCAATTGTAATGTACTATGTAATGACTCTTAGTATGTATTTTAATATATGTCTTAATTACCAAAAAAAAAGAAAAGAACTAGGCTCCATCTCGTTTGGTGGTCTTCCTCTAAGCCATCTCCAACCTTAACACCAAATTTTACACTAAAATAGTGTAACACCAAATTTACTCCAACAATTACACCTTTTTTTACACCAAATCTTCTCTCTCTTCTATATTATATTATTACCTTCTATTTACTTTTAATTTTTTATTTCCCTCAAATTAATACTATCTTTTTTCTTTTTTTCCATATTCATTATATATAATTCACATTCACCATTTTTTATATTTCTTTTTATACAATTATAATAATAATAAAATTAACTTATAATTTTATATAAATATAATATATACAAAAATTAATATATCAAAAAATAGGATATAAAATTAAAATTATAAAGATATTAATATAAAAAATAATTATATACACAATATATGATAAATTAAAATTATAAAAATAAAAAGATTGAATAAAATATTAATAAACCAAATATAGAGTGATGGTCTAACACTATTCATGCTCTATAATAGTGCAACACTATTCATGCTCTGTAATAGTGCAAGAAATAGTATTGCATTGGAGCAAAAATATACCATTTCTCGCACCAAATTTAGATTTGGTGCAAGAAATAGTGCAGCCTTGGAGATGATCTAACACTATGAAGCAGAGCAGATCCGGGATTTTACCTATATAAGTTTAACATTTTTAAACATTAAACTTATTATATTTTTTAAAATTACGTGTTTATATCTATTATTTATTATAATTTTACAAAATTTTAAACTTAAATGCTGCACGTTAAAAGTATTGAGTACAGTGAACCCGCTGTCTGCAAGCTATATCCACCTATGCTATGAAAGCCCAATGCTGTTATTTTTGTAGAAATGGTATGGGATAACCACGATTTAAGATGATATTTATTTTTTATCCAATAATTCTAATATTGAGCAACAATAGTCATTACTCTATTAAAATTAATATGAAAAGATATTTTTACCCTTTCTTCCCTTGCTTTTCTTCCCAAACCCTTGCTTCTATCTTTGCATCAAATACATTGCAAATACTGGATTGTATCATTCGCTAGTTTCTTTGGAGACAAAATTCAGGGGTTATGCAAAATATTCAAATACTAATAGCTGCTTACACGACACAATATTCAGAGCAACACCAACAAATACCTTCAAAAACGTTTGCTCATCCTACTAAGGAAACGTCCACAGTAAAAAAAATGCATCAACCTAGAATGACTATGCTTACAATTACAATATTGATTCTTTTCCTATAACTCTATGGATCCTTCGGTAAAATGATGGTTACCAGGAGGAGATGCTTCCCCTTAAACAGTGAAAGGGTGGTTGATCCTGAGTTTTAGTTTCCTGAACTTAGATTAACAAACTCAAAAGTTAAATACAATAGGTCCTGAACTTACAGTTGCAAGTTCAAAAGTTAAGGACAATAGGTTCTAAAATCTTGAACTTAGACTAACAAGCTGAAAAGTTAAGGACAATAGGTCCCGAACTTAGGCTAAGAAGCCCAAAAGTTAAGAACAATAGGTCTTGACTTAGATTAACAAGTCCAAAAGTTAAGGATACTTGGTCTGAACTTATAGTTACAAGTTCAAAAGTTAAGCACATGTAGTCCTGAAGTCCTGAAGTCCTGAAGTTAAGTTCAAAAGTTAAGGATATGAGCAGAAAGGTATTTTCATCCGGGCAAAAAGTTTATTAAAGCAGTGGCTAAAGATTAAAGACATTTTAAACAGTGACTTAAAAGTAAATATATGTGTTATTAATGGCTAGCCGTGCACTTCCCTCATTATTTTTCTGATTTAAGGTGTATAATTGGTATTGCGATTTGTAACAATAGTTTTCTTTTTTTTAATTACTTTCATTCACTACATATATAGTAGGAGGGACTACGAAAGAAAAGGAAAAAGAGAAAAAAAGAAAAATAAATAATAGTTGAAGCGTTGAACACACATATATCGTACGACAAACTCCAACGATACTCCTCTATATACTTGCTAATTAAGCCCTCATACCGACGATATTTAGTTGAGTTGAGTAAGACTATGTGGGGTCCTCGAGACTGTGGAGTGTTTAGATGGGAGATTTTAGGAGGAAATGAATTTTCCCCACTAATTTTTTGTTAAACTAGGGATAATTTTTACTATTATAATGATCAAAGTTCAAGTAGTTTTGTGTGACAAGAAAAATTTATTAGCTTAATTGTTATAGTAATAGGTAAATTACAATGACTATAACGTGAAATTCGCATTATCCGCAAAGAAAGCATGGGATAAATATAATTTCAAATTTTATAAATATAGTTAATTCCACTATTTTATTATAAAATTTATTTTAAAATTAGTTAAAACCTATAATTAAATATAATTTTAAGTTTTATCTAGAGGTTATTATCGTTATTCCTTGTACCAAACGAAAACTAAAAGGAAAAAATTAAGATGGAAGTAGGGGTGTTCATAAAAATCCGAAAAATCGAACCAAACCGAAAACCAAACCAAACCGACCAAAAACATCGATACTTTTTGGTTTGGTTTGGTTTTGGTTTTGACTTAAAAACCGATCAATTTGGTTTGGTTTTGGTTTTAATAAAAGAAACCGAACCAAACCGAATATAGGAGTAGCTATTCTAAATTTAGAATTACACCTATATATATGTATACTTTTATACAAAGTTTCAAAATTTTTAGAGTAAATATTAATCGTTCACTTTTAGTACAGTTTTTTACTTTTACCTTCTAGTTTGATTGGTAGTTTTCTTTTGTTAAGTTTAAGAATCTATTTCTTGTTAAAAATAATATATTTTTAATTGAGTCCTTAAATTATTTATCACTATTTGACTCAATTATCATCAATATATCTTGGTAAATAATAGATTTCTCAAAGGACAATTGATTTGATAGTGTTACGTTAAAAATGTGATTGCCGAAATATGTGTTTGGTAGTGTATGTCTTATATTTAAGAAACAAACCGATAACAAATCGACATAAACCGAATCGAGAAAAAACTGACATAATTAGTTAAGTTTGGTTCTAATATTTAAAAAACCAACTTATTTGATTTAATTTTTTTTTTAGAAACGATACAAATCGAACCATGAACATCCCTGGAAGGATTGGCAATACACGAAAACGATATAAATGTAGGTGCTTTGTTAAGGAAATGGGAGTAACTCGCCCACGTTTGAGCATTCAGATCCAATTACCGACACCAACTAATTAGATATTTTTGCGATTCTTCTACTTTTTGTGAAATCAAAACACAACCGACGGCCTGTCGCATTGCCCCATGTGGCGGTGGTCTATAAATGGAGATCTACACTAATATATGTGCGCTACTTGCCACCTCTAGAGATCTACTTACGTGTGCTCTCATTAATTAAATACTTGAAACCATGTGAAGATGTATATTTTTATATACGGCTAAATATATCCTTTTACTTTGTATATTTTTATATACGGCTAAATATATTCTTTTATTTTTAAATATTATTTATATATACCATTCGTTATACTATTAGGTTATCCATACTTTTATCGTCATACTATTGGTTTATCTATATTCCTATTGTCATACTTTGAAATAAAAATACCCTTTTTTTTTTATGGAGTGCCACATGGCAGCAACGTATTAAAACGACCTATTTCTTTTTTTTTTTTACCCGGCCCGTTTTTAAAAACCCCACAATCCGGGTCCTATTTTCATTTTTTTCCAATTTTTTTTTTTAAATTTCAGTTTTTAAAAAACGAAAATATTATGTTAAAACAAAAAAAATATTTTTTTCTGTTTTTACAAATTTATTTTTCCAGTTTTTACATAACAAATTCTTTTAAAAAATGAAGAAAAAAAAATCGAAAACGAAAATATTTTGTTGAAAATAATTTTTTTTATTTTTTAAAAAACGATTTTTTTTTCTCTTTTTACAAAAAAAGTTCAGTTTATACAAATTTCTTTTTTTAATTTTTGCAAAAAGAAAATTTTTAAAAAACTGGAAAAAAAAATATTTTTCAAAACGAAAATATTTTGTTGGAAATATTTTTTTCAGTTTTTAAAAAACGAAAATATTTTATAAAAACTGAAAAAAACAAATTTGTAAAAATAGAAAGAAAAAATATTTTTTGTTTTCCAACAAAATATTTTGTTTTGAAAATTATTTTTTTTTCTTCAGTTTTTTCAGTTTTTTTAAAGATTTTCTTTTTATAAAACTGAAAAAAACAAATTTGTATAAACTGAACTTTTTTTGTAAAAACAAAAAAAAAGTTTTTAAAAACAGAAAAAATTATTTTCAACAAAATATTTTCGTTTTTGAAAAATATTTTTTTTTCATTTTTTAAAAGAATTTTGTTATGTAAAATCTAGAAAAACAAATTTCTAAAAAATAGAAAAAATAATAATTTTTTTTTAACATAATATTTTTGTTTTTTAAAATCTGAATTTTTTAAAAAAAAATGGAAAAAAAATAAAAATAGGACCCGGGTTGTGGGTTTTTTAAAAACGGGTCGGGTGAAAAAAAAAATAGGTCGTTTTAATATGGTGTTGCCATGTGGCACTCCATCCAAAAATAAGGGTATTTTTGTTTCAAAGTATGACAATAGGGGTATAGATAAACCAATAGTATGACGGTAGGGGTATGGATAGCCCAATAGTATAACGAAGGGTGCATGTAAACAATATTTGAAAGTAGATGAATGTATTTAACCCTTTTCCGTTCTATATATTTTTGATCTAGTGAAAAATGGGGTTGATGATATTGGCTAAAAAGGAGAAGAGAGAGGGGAGCCTTGGGATACACTCACTTTTGCATTTTTATTTAGGTTCACAGAGATTTGTATTTATTGCTTCTTTTTTATTATTTTTGGGTAGAGAGTTTATTGAAAACAACCTTTTTACATTTTTAAAAGTAAAAATAAGGTATGCGTACATATTATCCAACATATACTCCACTTATGCGATCCCACTGAATTTTTTGTTGTTGTTGTTGTTGTTATTGTTCTCAAGATTTTCGGTCATTCTTTTATAATGGGAAGGGATAGTACATGAATGGTGGTTCTCAAACGCAGGAACCATTCCTCTCTAATAAAAGGAAGCTAGAATCTTTTTATTGACAGAGCTTACACATCTGTGAAAAGCTTGACTATACAATTGATAGGAAAGTTTTTAGATTTGAGCATATGCCTTCTTCCTCTATGGACAGGGCAACGTGCCACCCAATGGATTCGTTCTACCACCCCATGAGTATGATTATATAGCAGAATCAAAAATTTGGAGTCTGATTTATAAATTCAAAGTGTAGTCAGAAAGTGATTCACGTTGTGCCGCGACGTTAAATCAAACTCTTGTTGGGGGGCAACCCAGCTTTACTGCTTTCTTTTATTTTTTTTTTAATTTTTTTTAATTGTATTATTTTTATAGTGTCAATTTTTTATTTTCTAAGAGCATGGAAAGCACAGCTATCGGAATGATGCAACAACAAACTAAATGGTTGGAACAAAGTGTGAGGTATCCGCACGAATGAGCAGGCCTGGGAGAAGTCTGAGTACCCCATGAGATGCTAGTGCTTCAGACTTTGACCTGCCAGGGAGTTTCTTTTACCCTCTTGTATGTATGAGTGTGCAGTGGGGACAATGTACAATTTTAAGTGTGGGTGAGGAGATTGTCTAGGTGACTTTCTATGCTATTTTAGTTATGTTAGTTTAATTGAATATTTTTTTTAAATAGAAAAGATTGGACTTTTCCCGACGATGGATCTATTAGATAATTTTCTTGAGGGATTTAAGTCTAAAAAAAAGTTTTTTTTTGTTATGTAGCGTAGCAATTACCCCTTGGTTTTTCTTTGTGTCGCGGTTCTTTTTCAAGGATTTTATTTGAACCGGGTGTAGTTAGTCTTTTTTTAGAAATAGGAGCCACTGTGTTGTGTTTTGATTTGAAGCAATATCTCTTAACTTTGTTATGCCTTGAGAATAGTGAGTACTTTGACTGTGACGCTTAAGCTCAGTTTTTTACTCTAGTATAAGTAACTTAAATTGTATGTTCTTAACTTTGCTTAACTGTTATGACTAGAGTGTCCTAAAGAAACCAATCCTGAGTGAGTCATGTGCCATGTGCGTGTGGTTTTGTTATTATTCTGTGCATTACATTTGATGCCTAGAACTTGCCCTGTGTGTTTGCAAAGCGAAATAGTAGTTTTGTTCAGCCTTGGAAGTGATATAAGCATTTCTTTGTTGAGCCAGATATGTATATTTTACCCACCTAATTATTTTGTATCATAGTTAACCCTTTTTGAGCATGTAATCATGTTTCTTTGGCGACCACATTACAAGCCTTACCCTTTTGTTTGAATTAACCATCTATTTGAACCATTGTAACCTCTCATGAGCACTTGAATTGTTTATGAACTTTGTAAAAGTTAAAGTGTGAAGTGGTTGATTTGGATTTTGAGTGGAATTAATGAAATAAGGAGAAAGGTGCACTGTTTTGAATAAGTAAAAACCACTTGAATTGAAAAAAAAATTAGTTGTATTGCTGTAAAAAAAAAGTATTCCTTGATAAGTGGTGACTCTTGATGTAATTGTGCTTAAAGAAGTATGGGGTAATATACGTTGATGTGAAGGTGGAGTTTGGTTTGACATAAGTATGGGGTTTGAATGTTAACGTATATGTATTAAAGTGCTTAGGAAAGTGTAGTCACTCTTATATTTAAATGTATCATACACATCCCGCATCCTACACTACAACCAAATAAAGTCCTACTTTATCCTAAACTGAATAAGCTTGATTAATAGAGTAGTACATTATGGGCAAGCCTATGCTGCATCTTTTGTGGCATGTGAATGTTATTTCTGATTTCTAAGAGTGAGTGAATTCTTTCTATCTTGAGTTCCTAAGTACTCTTAAATTTTATTGTGCGGAACTACCCTCTTTTGTTGTGTGAGGGCACTTGATTCATGAAGGAGAACTAATGTCAGTAACCTCTATGTTAGATTAAGTGGGTGAGTTGTGAATAATGTGTGTTACTTGTGAGCCAAATCTTGAGGTGAAGATGTTACGCTTTTGTGTTTAGTCTATTTTAAATATTCTTGGTGTGATGAATTAGGAGAATTATTTCAAAAAAGGTCGTGTCTACATAAAGTGTAGTTTGATTGCTCGAGGAAGAGCAATGGTTTAAGTGTGGGGTGTTGATGATAGGCTATAATTACGTATTTTAGTCGCTTATTACACTCTAATTTACTGCACTTTAATTGAGTTTGAGCTTTAATCGCTAGTGTTTTGCACTAATGGTGTATTTTATGCCTTGTAGGAGTGATTCCGAGCTATATAGATATTATAGAATGAATTCAAGTAATTTGGAGTTTTGAAGTCTAAGTAAAAACCCAAGGAATTAAGCTGGGATCATGTCGGGGATCAACGGATGATATTTAAGAACGAACGACGAATCGAGTAGGCATATTACACACTGTCTAGTAAAATGTACATAACTTTTCGCTCAAAACTCCATTAGGGTTCCACAACATATGTTTCGAAAGCTAATTAAAAGGGAAACAACTTTCATGTTTTATGTTTTTTTAAATTTCTAATAGAACAAGGTGAAAAGTGCACGCCAAGTGTGCGGCCGCGGTCAGGCCGCGCTCGCCAGGCAGAATACTGGGCAATATGTGTGGCCACTAGCGCGGCCGCGCTAGTCAAATCCGGGAAAAGTATTTTTTTGTCATCTAGGAGAAGGTATAATTGTTTGGGTCCGATCCTACTTGGTATATATACATGAAAAAATGATATTTCAAGGAGGTTGGACAGATTTGAGACACATATTCGACCTAAGAAGGCAGTGACACAATAGGAGCAAGGCGGGGAATTCTTCTACGAGTTTTTCCTTCATCTTCCTATTTTTCATTGTTGGTTATGATTTTTAGTATTGTAGTTTTACATACTATTATGAATAGCTAATTTGTTATCTAGAGTTTTGATGGAACCTTTTGTATGTTAAATTCTTGTTATGTTTTTATATAATTGAGCCGTAGTATTTTCTCTATTTGTTCAACTATATTATTCTTGTGGTTGATTGAAGGACTCTCAATTAACTGTGCTTATGTAGTATGTATTACTCGGGAGAGAGTGCATATTTAGGTAGTTATTAAAAAATACCACTTCCGACGTATGTGAGGAATCAATAACCAAGGGTTTAAAGGTGAGATTAGGGATAACGAAACATTGGGTGCGATCTGAGTGAGTTGTAATTAAAGCCAGCTAGCGTAACTTGGGAGAGTATGTCTAGTAAATTGACGTAATTACTCGGGAGAGAATTACAACACGCAGAGCGCTCATGATTGGTAGAGAATACTTATCCGAAATTATAGAAGATATAGTGGGAATGATTCTAACAGTTGGGAAAATCATAACTCTAGACCTCCTTAATCTTTTTTTCAACTTGTAGTGTCTTTAGTGTTAATTAGTTAGTTAAACACAAGAATCTTAATATCTATAAGTAGGGAGTTGTTCATGCTTGTATTATTGGTGATAGTAAACAACTGAGCTAAGCCTTAGTTCTATGTGGGATTTAACTCTGCACATATTAATCGGATTATATTTGCAACGACCGCTTTATCCTTTTTATAAGGCATACTTGAGCGTGATCACTATGCAAAGCAAGTTTACACCCTTTACTGGATTTAGGCCAAAGCAATGAAAAGATAAATGATCGTACATCATAATATAATATAAAAAGGTCCATTATAAAAAGCCTAACCCTTTCATGGAAATTAAAATAAATTTTTTTTCATTCAATAGTGTTTAAGACATCTAAAGGATATGCTCTATTTCACTAGTTCTCTTCCTATTCAAAGTTGAGAAAACTTATTTGAGCTCAATTGAGCATTATAATGTAAACCATAGTTGTCATATTGGGGCTTCCCGAAGCAGAAGAAGCATTTGGTCACTTTCCAAAGTACGGTGGTAAAAACTCAGATTGATTATCTCCTCCTCATGGGGTGTGATAGAGGATTGTGCAAGGATTATAAGATTATCTCAGGTGAGACCCTTGCAACGCAACATAGGCTCTTGGTGATGGACGTTGGTATTATGATTAAGAGGAAGAAGAGGTATGTATGAGGACGACCGAGGAACAGGTGGGGACCCTTGATTAAAGGTAAAGCTCAGGAGTTGGAAGGGAGTTTGTCGGTTATGGGAGCATGGAAGAGTAGTAGGTACGTGAGCGCTATGTGGACGACGGCAGCGAACTATATAAGGGACGCGACGAAAGAGGTATTAGGGGTCTCGAAGGGTTGCGCTGATGGTAGAAAGGCGACTGGTGGTGGAATGAAGTAGTCCAAGATAAAGTGAAAGCGAAGAAGGAGGCGTACTTGAAGTTAGTAGAGAGCACATGCGAGGAGGAGAGGAGAGCGAACATGGAGTGGCATAAGGTAGCTAGGAAAGAGGTAAAGTTAGAGTTCACGGAGGCAAAGAATATAGCATTTGGTCGTCTATACGAGGAACTGGAAAACAAAGGCGGGGAAAAAAATTATTCTGGCTGGGCAAGGCGAGAGAGAGGAAAGCTAGGGATCTGGACCAAGTAGGGTGCATCAAAGACGAGGATGGTATAATTTTGATGGGATAGGCTCAGATTAAACAGAGATGGCAGAAATTCTTTCATAAACTTGTGAATGAAGAGGGGACGAGATATTGTACTAGGTGAATTGGTGCATTCTGAGGGTTACCGAGAATTCGGGTATTGTAGGCACATTATGGTTGAGGAGTTCATGGGGGCTATGAGTAAGATGAGTATGGGCAGAGCTACTGGGCCAGACGAAATTCCAATAAAATTCTGGAGGTTTGTGATAGAGCGGGCTTGGAGTGGATGGCCAGGCAATTTAATGTTATTTTCAGGACGAAGAGGATACCGAATGAGTTGGAGGTGGAGTACGGTGGTACCATTGTACATGAACAAAGGTGATATCCAGAGTTGCAACAACTATATGGGTATCAAGTTACTATGTCATAATATGAAAGTGTGAGAGAGGATGGTGGAAGTGAGGGTGAGGAGGACGGTGTCTATATTTGACAACCAGTTCAGATTCATGTCGGGTTGTTCGATTACGGAAGTGATCCACCTTATTAGAAGGTTGGTGGAACAGTATAGGGATAAGAGGAAAGATATGCACATGGTGTTTATTGACCTGGAGAAAGCGTATGACAAGGTCCCTAGGGAGGTTATTTGGATATGTCCAGAAGCAAAAGGTGTGTCGGTCGCCTATATTAGGTCAATTAAGGACATGTATAATGGAGATAAAACTCTAGTTAGTACCGTGGGAGGCGACTCAAATCACTTCCCGATTGTTATGGGTTTACACTGAGGATCTGCGCTCAGCCCGCTCTTATTTACTCTGGTCACGACATATTCTAGGGGAGGTACCATGGTGTATGTTGTTTGTTGATGATATAGTTTTGATTTATGAGACGCGAGGCAGCGCTAACGAGAGGCTGGAGGTTTGGAGACATGCTCTTGAGTCTAAGGGTTTCAAGTTGAGCAGGACTAAGACAAAATACTTGGAGTGCAAGTTCAGCGTTGAGTCGAGAGAAACGGGCTTGGACGTGATGCTTGGATCACAGGTCATTCCCAATAGAGGCAGTTTCAAGTACCTTTGGTCGGTTATTTAGGAGGATGGGGAGATCGATGAGTATATCAAACTATATATGGGTGGGGTGGGTGAAATGGAGGTTAGCATCTGGAGTCCTGTGTGACAAGAAAGTGTCACTAATACTCAAAGGTAAGTTTTATAGAGCGGTGGTCAGACCAACCATGTTGTATGGAAAAAGTGATGGTAAATTAAGAACTCACATATCCAGAAAATGAAAGTAGCAGAGATGAGGATGTTGAGGTGGATGTGCAGGCACACTAGAATGGATAAGATTATGAATGAAGATATTCGAGAGAAGGTGGGTGTGTCCCCTGTGGATGACAAAATATGGGAAGCGAGGCTTAGACGGTTCAGACACGTGCGAGGGAGAAACCCATATGCCTCGATCATGAGGTGTGATCGGTTGGCTTTGGCAGGTTCGAAAAGAGGGAGAGGGCGGCCTAAGAAGTATTGGGGAGAGATGATCAGGCAGGACATAACGTGACTTCAGATTTCCAAGGATATGACCTTTGATAGGAAGGTGTGGAGGTTGAGCATTAGGGCGGTAGGTTATGAGGTAGCTGAGCATGTTTCTACTTCGTTCTGGGTGGGAGGCTAGTCTAATAAGGTTTTGTCCTAGGCTGCTAGCGATTATTGTTGTGTCCACTATATTTTTTCGTTTTTCATAGTACCTGGCCTTATTCGCTGGTTTTTGTTATTGTTTTTCATCTTTTTTCTTGTTATTATGATTTTGCTATTATTCCTATAGTTTTATTGATGGAACTGATATATTATCTCTTTCCATGTTCTTGAACCGAGGGTCTTTCGGATATAGCTTATTTACTCTCCTGGATAGGGATAAAGTTTGTATACACTCTTGCCTCCCTAGACTCCACTTGTAGAAACTGACTGAATTATTATTATTTGTTGTTGTCGTTGTTGTCACACTGGAAAAAATTTATCAAGGGTTGATACATCATTAAATTTGCCGTAGAGTTCCAATATATATTCATTTTCGAAAGTTTTATGAAAATAAAAAGAAAATGGATGAAAATCATTTACATCTCTCAAAATGCTTATAAAATTGAACTCCTGATCAAATTCTGAACAATAGACATTCTTCTCCTGGCTTAAATATTATTTACATTAGTTGTTGCTATGTTAAAGTAAAACAATATTTGTATCTCAATTTTAAGTCGAAATTTTATTTATTTACTCTAAAATCTTAATTGTGTCTTGATCTCCTTATTATGACCTTCAATTTGCATGATAATTGTGTTGGACTTTAAAGGCATTGAACTTCAAAGACTTTAAGCATTGGGCTTTAAAGTATAAGAGTGTGAATTGGAAATGGTGGGAAATAAAATGGAGGGAAATGAAAATTTGAATGAAGTGATCTTTTGACTTGCACTTTGTCCCTCATTGGTGAGGGACAACTACATTTGTGTGCTTATATATAGAATCACTTCTTAAAGCTCTTAAAAGGAGTTGAAGAGAATGAACCCTCGCGCCGTCATCGTCTCTCGCTCGGGTTTGGCTTTGGCTTTGGCTTTGGCTTTGTCTTAAAAGGAGTTGAAGAGAATGAACCATCGCGCTGTCGTCGCTCGCTCGCTCGGCTTCGACTTTGGCTTTGGATTTGGATTTGGATTTGTCAAATGATCGATCGATAAGATTATTTTTTGGACAAAATTTATTTAATCAATTATTTAATAATTAATCAAATACCAGATCACTGCTGAAGATTCAGAAGTATAGTCTGGCCGCGGTCCTGGCGTAACCGCAGTAGGACCGCGGTCCTGGCGTAACCGCGGTAGGACCGCGGCAGGCGACGTAAACTTCTGAAAAGGCACCTTTTCGGAACAAATATCACACCTCTTCCAATAATTGCCTATAAATTCTGAGGCATGGCTTCATTTTTAAGACACCAAAAATATTACAGAACTTCCTTCTTTATGAAAATACTGCATTCTAATTCGCAGTCTCTCTCTCTCTCTCGAAATCGTAAGTGTGATTTTGCTCCGTTCTTTAAGTTCGTTGGTATCCTGCAGTTTGTATTGCCACTGTTGCAAGAAGGTTTATTTCGTTTTATCTTGGGAGGATTTAATCCATTACCTTGGCAACGTGTGAGAGGGTTAAAATTCCTTAAGGATGCACAAGCAATTTGTGGACTCGGAATATTTCTTAATCTTTACTGTTTTTCCAGTTTCTTTTATTCTTCTAACAATTTTTTGATTTTGTGTTTTAACACAGTAGCGTTCACAAGCTTAAGGAATTTTATAATAATATTTCTGTGTTGAAATATATATTATAAAATATTATCTATATTTTATATACTGGTTTGGAGACTAAAGCTTTCGTACTTTCTACTCTAAGAATTATTCTGTCCGGTTTAAAGCATATCAAAAACTTTACCGGAATAATAAACGTACGGGTTTGAAGTATATAAAAACTTCACCATTGTTACGTGTTGTATGTTTGGTTTGGTATTCAGTTTGAAGATATCAAAACTTCACTGATTGAACAAATTTCTATCTTGTTTCCAACTCTACAGAAAAAATGACGAATGAAAACCAAACTAATGGAAATGGTGCGAAAACGGGTGCTACTGTTACGAGTGTTGCTGCCTCTCAAGCCGTTCAACTCCTGCTCATGCTATGGCACCAGCAGAAAAACTCGAAAAGTTTTTCGGTATCGACTTCAAACATTGACAAATGAAGATGCTCTTCTATCTTACTACGTTGAGTTTGCAGTGATTCATCAAGGAGGATCCTCCGGTCCTGGCTGAAAACACTCTAGATGCCGAACAATTTGCTGTAACTGAAGCATGGAAACATTCCGATTTCTTGTGCAAAAACTACATTTTGAGTTGTTTGGAAGATAGCCTGTACAATGTCTATAGTGTCATGGAAACTTCAAAAGCGTTATGGAATGCGCTTGAGAAAAAGTACAAGACTGAGGATGCCGAACTTAAGAAGTTCGTGGCTGCAAGGTTTTTGGATTTCAAGATGATTGACACTAGATCGGTCATAACTCAAGTCCAAGAATTACAAGTTATTGTGCGTGAACTCCTTACTGAAGGTATGACCCGAATCAATAATTTTATTAATAAGATTTATCTTGTTATTAATTATGAATCTATTATTGAAGGTATGGTCATAAATGAGGCAATTCAAGTCGCTACTTTCATTGAGAAATTACATCCGTTGTGAAAAGATATTAAGAACTATCTAAAATACAAGCGGAAGGAGATGACACTTGAAGACTTGATTGCGCGTTTGAGGATAGAAGAAGACAACAAAAATGCTGAAAAGAAGTCACGTCGGAACTCGACAATAATAAGGGCTAACATTGTTGAGGAGGCGCCACAAAACAAGAAGAGAAAGAAGGCTTCTGGACCAAAGAATTACCCAAGCAAGAAAAAGTTCAAGGGTAATTGCCACAACTGTGGAAAATCTGGGCATAAGGCCGTGGATTGTTGTGCACCAAAGAATGATAAGAAGAAGAAAAATCAAGCTAACATGGTTGAAAATGCTAACGAAATGGAGGAATTGTGTGCCATGTTGTCTGAATGCAACTTGGTAGGAAATCCTAAAGAATAATAGATAGATTCTGGAGCCACCCGCCATGTTTATGCTAACAAGGAGTTATTTTCTTCTTATGCCCCCGCAGGACCCGACGAAACAATTTTTATGGGAAATTCGTCTACATCGAAAATTGAAGGAGTTGGCCAGATTGCGCTGAAGATGACGTCAGGAAAATTAGTGACTCTAAACCAAGTTCTCCATGTTCCAGAAATTAGCAAGAATCTTGTGTCTACCTCACTTCTTGTCAAGAATGGATTCAAATGTATTTTTGTTTCTAATAGTGTTGTACTAAGTAAGAATGATATGTATGTAGGAAAAGGTTACCTGAATGCGGGCCTTTTGAAGCTAAATGTAATAGCAGTTCCTATCAATAAAGTTAATGCTTCTTCTTACTTACTTGAGTCAAATACTTTATGGCATTCACGGTTAGGTCACGTCAACTTCAAAACATTGCGAAAGATGATAAATTTAGAAGTATTGCCAAAATTTGATTGCATTAATTCCAAATGTCAAATATGTGTGGAATCAAGTATGCTAAGCTTCCTTATAAGTCCGTTGAAAGGAAGTCAAGTCCTTTAAACTTAATTCACACGGATATTTGCGACATGAAGTCAACACCATCTTGCGGTGGGAAAAAGTATTTTATTACTTTTATCGATGATAGGACGAGATATTTCTATGTTTATTTACTTAATAGTAAAGATGAGGCAATTGATGCTTTCAAGCAATACAAGAGTGAAGTTGAAACACAACTAAACAAAAAGATCAAAATGATAAGAAGTGATAGGGGTGGTGAATATGAATCTCCTTTTGAAGAAGTATGTTTGGAAAATGGCATTATTCACCAAACAACTGCCCCTTACTCTCCAAAATCTAATGGAATTGCGGAGAGAAAGAATCGAACATTGAAAGAGATGATGACTGCATTGTTGGTAAGTTCTGGTTTACCACAGAACTTGTGGGGGGAAGCTATACTTACAGCTAACCGAATAATCAATCGTGTACCTCATAGTAAAATACAGTCCATTCCCTATGAAAAATGGAAAGGAAGGAAGCCCGGCTTGAAATACTTCAAAGTGTAGGGGTGTTTAGCTAACGTACAAGTTCCTAAACCTAAAAGGGTTAAGATAGGTCCAAAAATGGTTGATTGTGTATTTATTAGATATGTAACAAATAGCAAGGCATATCGTTTTCTGGTTCATAAGTCAGAAAATCCTGAGATTCATGTTAATACGATAATAGAATCAGATAATGCTGAATTCTTTGAAACTATTTATTCGTATAAAAAGAAAAGTGAAGTGACCTACCAAAAGTCAAAACGACCTCGGAAGGAAATAACAGATGGTATGTCTAATGAGGAAAATCCGAGAAGAAGTAAATGTCAACTGATATCTACTTCATTCGGTCCAAATTTTCTGACTTTCCTACTAGAAAATGAGCCTCGTACCTTTAAGGAAGCAATGTGTTCCTCAGAAGCACAATACTGGAAAGAAGCTGTCAATAGTGAAATAGAATCCATATTGAGCAACCATACATGGGAATTGGTTGACCTTCCTCCAGGTAACAACACATTGGGTTCTAAATGGATTTTCAAGAAGAAAATGAAAGACGATGGTACTATTGATAAATACAAGGCAAGACTTGTTGTCAAAGGATTTACATGGACCAACCTGAAGGGTTTGTGGTTCTGGGAAAAGAAAAGAAGATGTGTCGACTTGTTAAGTCTCTTTATGGACTAAAACAAGCACCCAAGTAATGTCATGCGAAATTTGATCAAACAATGTTATCAAATGACTTTAAGATTAATAAATGTGATAAATGTGTTTACATTAAGAACGTTCGAAATCATATAGTCATTGTTTGCTTATATGTTGATGATATGCTAATAATGAGCAAAGACATTGCCCACATTCAAGCT
>MU697846.1:126037-164718 GCA_026770625.1 Nicotiana glauca
CTTTGGATAAAGCCGGTGAAGAAGCTGAATGGCTTCGAAATTTCTTAGAAGACATTCCGTTCTGGCCAAAACCTTTGGCTCCTATTAGCATACATTGCGATAGTGAGGCTGCAATAGGACGGACAGGGAGCGTTATGTATAACGGAAAGTCTCGTCATATACGACGAAGACATAACATCGTTAGATAACTACTTTCTAGTGGAATTATCACTATTGATTATGTTAGATCAAAGGATAATATGGCGGATCCGCTTACAAAAAGTTTAACTAGAGAGGGAGTTGAGAAATCATCTAAGGGAATGGAACTATGGCCGAGGACAAGTCAACATGGCGGTAACTCTACCTAAAATTTTAGATGTTCCGGGATCTAGGTTCAAGGAGCTCAAACAAAGTTGTGATTTACCGGTTCAACATTGTCAAAGTAAAATCTTTGGTCCCTTCTCGTGATGAAGACAATGTTCAGTAACAAGGATAGAACTTTACACGTTCTTTAATGATTACCTAAGTTTGATGTGGTAGTTATCAAATAGTGTCAATCTAAAGGATTATACGTTTAGGAATCATCTATATATGTGTGAAGTGGAAGTCGCTTCAATGAGAATTTTGTAAGGCTAATTCTCTACGCACTTATGAGACCAGGCGGTGTTCATGGCTGAAGCAAACACAACAATGAGAACCAAAAGATGGTTAAGGGTTGGTTGTATGACATATGGTTGTCTAGGTATACACTAAAGTTCGATGGTTCAAAGATATCAAATCTACCGATTGACCGAGTATATCCGACATATGTTCACTACGGAAAGTTCAAAGGGAAACCTACTTATCCAGATGCAATTAATCCTTACTTGCAAATCACACAGCTTTCATCTATGATCATTCTTGTTACAACCATTCTCATTCATGTGGGGGATTGTTGGACTTTAAAGACATTGAGCTTCAAAGACTTTAAGCATTGGGCTTTAAAGTATAAGAGTGTGAATTGGAAATGGTGAGAAATAAAATGGAGGAAAATAAAAATTTGAATGAAGTGAGCTTTTGACTTGCACTTTGTCCCTCATTGGTGAGGGAAAACTACATTTTTGTGCTTATATATAGAATCACTTCTTAAAGCTCTTAAAAGGAGTTGAAGAGAATGAATCCTCGCGTCGTCGTTGTCGCTCGCTCGGCTCGGCTTTGGCTTTGGCTTTGTATTTGGATTTGAATTTGTCAAATGATCAATCGATAAGATTATTTTTTGGACAAAATTTATTTAATTAATTAATTAATAATTAATTAAATGCCAGATCATTGCTGAAGATTCAGAAATATAGTCTGGCCGCGGTCCTGGCGTAACCGCGGCAGGCGGCGTAAATTTCTGAAAAGGCACCTTTTCAGAACAAATATCACACCTCTTCCAATAATTGCCTATAAATTCTGAGGCATGACTTCATTTTTAAGACACCAAAAATATTACAGAACTTCCTTCTTTATGAAAATACTGCATTCTAATTCGCAGTCTCTCTCTCTCGAATTCGTAAGTGTGATTTTACTTCGTTCTTTAAGTTCGTTGGTATCCTGAAGTTTGTATTGCCACTGTTGCAGGAAGGTTTATTCCGTTTTATCCTAGGAGGATTTAATCCATTACCTTGGCAACGTGTGAGGGGGTTAAAATTCCTTAAGGATGCACAAGCAAATTGTGGACTCAGAATATTTCTTAATCTTTACTGTTTTTCCAGTTTCTTTTATTCTTCTAACAGTTTTCTTATTTTGTGTTTTAACACAGTAGCGTTCACAAATTGTACCATCCACATATTATATTATAATACACAAACTAGCAACTTGATCAAATGTTCATCATTTGGCCTGTCTATTAGCCCGTTTGGCCAAGCTTTTAAAATCAGCTTATTTTGAGAAGTGCTCAAAAGTACTTTTAAAAAAGAGTGCTTTTAGTGAGAAGTAGTTTGTATTTGGCTAATTAATTTGAAAAATACTTTTGAGTAGTAATTAGTGTTTGACCAAGCTTTTGAAAACTGCTTCTACGTGTATTTTTCTCAAAAGTGATTCTCAAAAAATGTCTTTTGGAGAGAACCTACTTTTTACTATTTCTCCTTAAAAATACTTTTTTCCTTCTAAAAGCTTAGCCAAACAACTCAATTTTTTGCCAAAAGTACTTTTGGCAAAAAAAAAAAAAAAAACTTTTGGCTCCCAGAAAAAAACTTAGCCAAACAGGCTATATGTCTGATTTCTTTTATATTATTCCTCTTCCTTTCAACAATACGGCTCAAGAAGTGCAAAGGACTGATTTCTTTTAGGTCTTGGGTTCAAGTGATGCCGGAGAGAAATTGTTAAAACACTATAGATCCTCCTAAATTGGGAGAGTTTTTTTTTAAAAAAAAATGCAAAGGGAAAGTTCCTTGTAAGACACTTTGAGCTTTGACAATATCATTACCCTAATTCATGTTTGAGCTCTCTTTTTGGTTGGTGAAGGACCACTACTAGTCCACGACAAGAATATATTCGTTTTTTCTCCTCCTTTTTTTATTTTATTTAAAGTAAAGACATATTGTTATTACGTTAAGATCTCTTACCAACCTTATTTCCCCCACCATCTTTCTGAAAAATATTAAAAGATTAATTAATTAATTAAATAGTAGCCTTCCACCATCAGAGGCAGAGCCAAGATTTTAAGCTTGTGGGTTCGAAATTTTAATTGTTTTAAGTTAGTGGGTTCTAAAATAATAATTTATACATATTCAATAAATTTTTAAATTAAAAACATGGTTCAAACCAAAGGTACAGGGTTCGGCCGAACCCGCACTCAGCTCTCTAGCTCCACCCCCGTCCACCACAAGAGGAAAAACATTATTATATTCCTTTTCAATGAAATATGGTAGCTTAAAAAATTCAACTCAACCACTGCTACCAACTTTTTTTGTCCTATTTTTCAACTTGTCCAATTATGAAGGAAAACACTACTCTTTACCAAACAAGGAAGTTGGTGAAAGTAGAAAAATTAATTAATACTATTTGGAATTCAACGAAATTGGAGAAAAAAATATCAGATCCTCGGATGCAAAGAATGTGGTTGATATGTTTCGTAATTGTAAAGACATTTGGAAGATCATGATATATTTGGACAATGTAAATTTTGTGTATACGCATAGATCTTGGAATATGTTGTTCACAACTTAATTAATAGTATATGGCCATTTTTTTTCGGTCAAAAATACTTTTTGCCAAAGTTGAAGTGTTTGACCGGACGTTTAGAATGAAAAAATAAAGAAAAATTACTTTTAGCTTGTTGCCGAAATTATTTATAACTGATAGCGGCAAAAATATATAAAATTTGTATATTTTTATATATAACATACAGATAAGTAAATATATAAATATATTTTTGCGGCTATTATTTTGAGAGCGGCAATGTTATTTTCCCAAAAAAATAATTTTGAATAGGAACAAAAGCCATTTTTGAGAAGCTGAAAAAATAGTTTCTCCTTACTTTTGAGAAAATACATATGGATACACTGTTTAAACGCTAACTATTGCTTAAAAATAATTTTTAAATTGATTGATCAAACACAATATTTTTCTCACCAAAAATACTGTTTTAAAAGCACTTTTGTTTTTAGAAAAATACAAAATAAGCTCATTTTAGAAGTTTTGCCCCAGGGAACTATATATTTTGGTATCTCTCTCTCTTCCATGTTGTGCCTTGGGAGAACATCTTCCCAAATTGGATCGTAAATGACGATGTACTAATTATAAGATGAACAAAAAACAAGGTAGATTAAACGTAGCCTATCAAGCCAAATTTGCTAAGTTAAATGAAGAGTACTAATTAACTTTTAGATGCGTAGAATAGGTCATACGTACTTGATGCTCGTTTAACCTAGTACTTAAACTATTTCCTCGTATAGATAAGGTCTTTGGATTCAGAATTAGTGCAGTTTATTGTATAACATTATATGCATGTACTTTCAATTTTTAATCGACATAGGTTTCTCTTTTCGTGTTAGTTCAATATACAAAATACTAAACTACCGTTTGAAATATAGTAGACGAAAAGTAAATGCAGAAGAGAGACTCTGGGTGCCGCATAACAGGCTCAGGAAGCAGCTCACCACTAAGCGTCAGGGTAACGGAGGTGCGCGCTGGAATAACTGGCAGATGCACCTACCTTAGATCATGCACGATTCATGCTGAAGTGTAGCAGAATACATAAACAATATATATCCAATAAAAATCTAATCTAACCTCAAATAAGTAGTGACAAGGGGTCGACATCGACATGCCAGCAATAAAATACAAAAATGCCAAATAGGCATAGAATATGTGAATAATAATAATAATAACACAATAACATGCAATAATTAAATGATTCGCTGACTAATAGTAACTTCCAAAAGTCTTCAACTAATACATACTAATTCCAAATAAATTTCGGGCCAAATAAATAAATTATAATCTCTCAATTCATAAAAATAATATCAAGTGTATTCAGGCTCCAAGCATTACCACGCACGATTTATGCCGAGTTCGTACGACCCAATCCAGAATAATGTGTACATTACCGAGGGTCGAGCGACACGAACAATAGTTGCATCTATTATACTGTCACGACCCAATTCCCAAACCCGGCCGTGATGGCGCCTCTCGTGAAGACAAGGTCAGCCAACAGAACATCAATACCTCTTTTAACAGTTACTTAGCATAATAAATCTGAATCATGGATAATATAATCACAAGTGCGGAATAAATGTGATAAAACAGGAAAACCATCCCGACTCAGCTCGAAATCGGGGTGTCACAAGTCATGAGCTACTACAGAGTTTACTAAAATTCTACAAAGTCTGAGATCAGGAACAAAGTCTGAAGATATCATNTCAGTGAGTAACAAAAATAAATAATGACTGAAAGCATGAAATCTCATAAAGGCACAAATAACGCTATCTCAAGCAGTAAAATTAATTATACAATAAAATCGTGAAGTATCAGATAAATCTCTTTTAAAATAGTGAAGACAAATAATTTCAACAAGTAAGAAATAATTAGAAACCTGCCCCTCGGGCTCAATATCAAACTCTCAGTACAGTATCAGCCCCGCGGGCTCACTCCCAACTCACAAAGTACAACATCAGCCTCTCGGGCTCACTCCCAACTCACAAAGTACAACGTTAGTCCCTCGGGCTCACTCCCAACTCACAAAGTACAACGTCAGCCTCCCGGGCTCACTCCCAACTCATCTGGGTAACCACGCTCACTGTAGGGGTGCAGACTCCGGAGGGGATCCTACAGCCCAAGCGCTATATAATCATAAGGCTTTAAAGCCTGTCATGTCAACATAAGGCCTTAAAGCCTTCTCACATCACACTCGAGGCATGAAAGCCTCCTCACATAACACTCGAGGCCTGGAAGCCTCCTCAGATCACTCAGCATATCCTCACATATGGCCCTCGGCCTCAATCAGTCCAGAAAATAATCATAAGCCCTTTGGGCATCAGTAAAACGATGGTGCTCAGCTCAAATAACATTAAAAATATCATTTAAATCTCAAGTTGAGTATAAATGTAGCTGAATTCATGAAACAGTATAATTCAGTTGGACTGAGTTCAAATAATATTTCAATTAGTGAGGAAAAAGAGCGATGGAAATTCACAAAGGATTTCAAATAGTCGGCACGAAGCCCAAGTATGGCAATAAGCCCAAATCATAGTGAAAAGCATCAAGTCTTTATCAAATACGCGGTAGAATATCAACCGGGATAGACCAAGTCACAATCCCCAATAGTAAATGACTCCGCGCTCGTCATACAACGCGTGTTTCATCTCAACATAGCACTACGTTGTGCAAATCCGGGGTTTCAAACCCTCAGGACATCACTTAAAATCATTACTCACCTCTAGACGGCCAAAAGTCTAGCTCACTATGCCCTTGCCTCTCAAATTGGCCTCCTCGCGTGACAAATCTGCCGTAAATCACAACGAATAGGTTGCATTTTACTAAAGAGACAATACCTAATTGAATACAATCGGAAAATATCAAAATTCACGAATTTGACAAAACCCGAGCCCCGTACTCACGTCTCGAAACTCAGAAATTTTTACGTTTTCAGAATCCTCATACTCTCACGAGTCTAACCATACCAAAATTATCCAATTCCGATACCGTTTGGCCCCTCAAATCATCATTTTATATTTTGAAAGATTTCACCAATTTTCTTCCCAAATTCCATCCCAAATCACAAATTAAATGATGAATTCAATGATATATTCATGTAATCTAGAATTTTGCACACACATCCCAAATTACAAAATAACGCTACAGCAACTTTTAAAATTCCATTCCGACCCTCGAATCAAAATCTAACTATCAACCGGAAGTCGTCAAAGTCGTCAAAATACTAACTTCGCTAATTCAAGCCTAATTCTACATCGGACCTCCAAAATCATTTCTGATCACACTCCTAAGTCACAAATCACCTCCCGGAGCTAACCCAATCGTCGAAATTCACATCCGAGCCGTTTAACACATAAGTCAACTTCCGGTGGACTTTTTCAAACTAAGCCTTCCTTAAAGAGACTAAGTGTCTCATTTCTTATCAAAATCACTCCAAATCAACTCGACTACATATAACACGGATAATAAAGCACGTAGAAACATAAAATAGGGAGAACGAGGAGGTGACTCACGAGACAACGGGCTGGTTCGTCACATCCTCCCCAACTTAAACAAACATTCGTCCTCGAACGTGCCCAGAGTTGTCCCAAAAGTCAAACAATCGCTTACTAACCTCGCCACGCATATACCCGGGGGTGATCCCACGTCACCCTATCTTATATAGGTCCGACAACACATTGTAACTAAAATTTTGCAATCCAATCTAGCCTATAAGCCATAGGACCACGTTTCCACCTTTGAAATCTTTCCTATGATCAAAATCTCACATTTATACTGTGAATAAGCCCGAACAAGTTGTAGTAACCCATACCTGCAACCTCAGGTGCTATTACATAATAGACCACATAACTCAAACGCTTGTAGTGATAACTCCTAATCACAGTAGTTGCACACAACAATACCGATAGAAAAACTCTTATCAACTAAAGTCTCATCTTACACTTTCATATGCTGCCAATGATAACTAAATCACGCGGTAAGCCATGACCATTTCCCATATAAACCATTCATGAAGTCACTTCTCTCTTGGCAAATGCTACATCAAATTTCTGAGTCGAAGCTCGATATTATCCTTCCAACATACTGAAATCGAATCCGTTTGTACTCATTAATGATCCCTCTGATATCTTCTAATCCAACACACTACTCTGGTGACATGACACATCAATACAGGCCTAAGCCACAACTCGCATAGTACGCGCGCCAATAAGCAACAGTCCGAGTATACTAAGTTCATGAAAATGGCTCAAATGAAAGAGCTGTACCACCAGCTCACTAGTACCACCATAACACAAGGCTAAGAACTTGTCTCACATCATAGAAACAGAACACCCGAATCTAATCGCGAGGTATTCAGACACTAGTTCACTTGAGACACCCCATGTCACCATGCTCAAAACTATCAACCAAGCGCAATTTGATGTCTAGTACCACAAGCGAATCATCATCCCCACGGGGAAGTACATAATACAGTGCCATACCAGTAAGCCTCACTATTGCACCATCCGGTTACCCTAGAAAGGGAAAATACCTCAAAGAAGAGAGCCGCTTTGCAAGTTCCACAAGTACCACCCCAACGATATGCTATGGGCTCGTCAATCACGGTGGAACCAAAATACATGAATAGAATAATAATAACCATCTTTTCTGTAGCTCACATTGACATCAACTTCACGAGCAACTTAGTTGCCAATAACATAATCCACCTGGCACGGTCGCAGAACTCCAGTCCAAGCATATCATATAGAAGCAATCCAACAAGTACACATGTATATGCTAAATGAAATAAGGTTCTCATGCTCCTGGACTGGCATAAATAACACTCTATATCGTAGGCATGAGCCAACTGTGCTGTCACAACTCAAATCAGCAAATTAACACAGAATTAGTAATTACCAAGGCTGTTCTGGAATTTAGCCTCTTGGAATTCTCAAGTATAGCCAGATAGTTCTTAACAGAGTTACGAATAAGAGAAACATTATACCTTTAAGCTCAATATCCCACTCTAGCCATATCATAGCCTACGTATCTTCCGAGCATGAATATTGGTTCGGTGCTTGCACACAGGTTCAAACCTCACATATATTCGCGCTCATATCATATAGTTATCACCATCAATTAGCTCGACTAGTGCATCCAATGAGTTAGATAAAATACCCTCCTCAACATACCACAATCCCGAAATAGTACATTTTTGAGAATTCCCCATCTCCAAATTCATAGATCACATAAATTACCGTAACTGATCACAACCTTAGCACCCAAATGACTAACACATTCCTCAAGTACAATCATCCCATGATAATTATTTTCAAAAAATTTTCTGCAATACACAACAAGATCGAAATATTGGTAGTCGATCAATCAAGTGAGTGTTGAAATGCCACTGAACATTTGTTAATTAGAATATAATGTGCACTCTTCTCAGGCCTTACCGAGCAGTTATAACATTCAATCTAAATATCTGAAACTGACCATTCCATCCATAATTCATGACCCTCCCTTTAAGAATGAACTGCCACATTGCACTTGAAAATATTAAACATGCACAACATACCACGTCTATTATGCCATCATTTTGTATTAGAAATTTCCGTGCTATAGGAAAATTCACATTCCGGCAGTTAGAAATCTTCTATTTGCTCCCATTTAGGAGGAGTTCATAATATACAATATGCTCCGTGCACCGGTAGAAGTTATCCGGCTCGAACCGTGATAAAAACCATCGAGAAAATTTTCAAATCTGTTCGCACATAACCAAGCTATCAATACGAGGCAAATGATACTTGTTCTTCACTGTTACTTTATTCAATTGCATGTAATCAATGTACATTCTCACTGTGTCATCCTCCTTCTTCACAAATAAGACTGGTGTACCCCAAGATGACACTCTAGGATGAATGAACCCTTTTTCTAGAAGTTCCTGAAGTTGCTCTCCGCTGGTGCCATACGGTACAGTGGAATAGACATGGGCTGAGTACCCAGCACCAGGTCAATGCCAAAATAAATATCCTTTTCCGGAGGCATGCCCGACAGGTTTGCAGTAAATACATTAAAAAAATCCCTCACAACTGGGACAGAATCAATACTAGGAGCCTCGGCTCCAACATCTCGCACAAAAACTAGATATGATAGACAATCCTTCCCAACCATACGTTGGGATTTCAAGAAAGAAATTACTCTACTAGGAACATAATCAGTCATACCATGCCACTCGATCCTCGAAACACCCAGAATAGCCATAGTGACTATCTTAGCATGACAATCTAGAATAGCACGACACGGAGATAGACAATCCATGCCCAGAATAACATCAAAGTCCACCATGCTCAATAGCAATAAATCAACTCGGGTCTCCAGACCCTAAATATTCATAACACATGACCGGTACACACGGTCCACAACAACAGTATCGTCCACCGGGGTAGATACATGAATAGGTAAATAAAGAAACTCTCGGGGCGTACCCAAATAATGAAAAAAATATGAGGACACATAAGAATAGGTGGAACCGGGATCGAATAATACCGAGGCATCTCTCTGGCAGACTGGTACAATATAGCTCTTAACTGTGCAATCAACTTAATTAATAGCAAACTCCCCAACTTGGATCAAAGCCATATATAAAAACGCACTCAATAAATCATAACGCATATACTCTATTGCTGTCGTAATACCATAGTGAGATTGAACTCACTCCTTCATAAGCTTGTGGAAACACAAATCATCTGGAATTTTAACTCTTCTGCAATTCTTTCATTCACTCACACAACAGTTAACCCCACTCTCTAGGCGACCAAATTTTTTACTAAGTCACAAATTTTCCAAAAATTTTGGCAGAGTCTCCTTTGTAATTGGGCCTATCCATCTGCCAGAAAATCACCAAAACCATCCTAACAACACATCCACAACTTGACATATCATCACAATGTATATCAATAACATTAATCTCAATATTACATGTATTATATTATCAAAATTGATACATGGACATGCGTTGCACCTATTTGAACCGTAACACATAGAAAATACCTTTCGATCCTCCATTATTGGGCTATTCAACCAAGTAAGAACATTTTCTTTCCTTGATGTTTTCGACCTTCAAAGTGAGCTCCTCGAATCATAGATTTCGTCAGAATACATTTACAAAAGCGATCTCAGCTCCCAGACTTACCTAACTAGTACGACAATTAGTTTCCCCTCATAAGCCAATTACCCATTAGCTTTACCTTTAGTTAATATCTTTGTATACCTTCTACTGTCATACACATTACACAATCACTTAATCTCCCTGAGTCTAAACTCATACCGTAACATAAAATTTACTTCACTCCAAATAGGAAACATGAAAAGATTCTTCATGTGCCCATAACTCGGGACTACACATCCAATCACAATGAAAATCAAACACTGAATAGTTCATCTATCATCCTGTAGCCCTTCCTCGTCACTTCTAAGTCATATATATACATCTCACAGTACTAGAATACTCCTCACGTAGCTATCCAACCATCATTCCCGCTAATAGGGACAATACCGGACATATAAGTTCAAAACAATTGCTCGCATAATTAGCACCTCGGTGCTCAAGCCATAGGCAAAGATCCGGCCTCAAGTCCTCCAGATTGGACTAACATCAAACTCACAGAGATCACGTATCACCCTTCGATCGAGTAATTACAAGCCATCAAGGCACATCTGATACTGAGTGCTCGTTCACGCATACGAACACGTGGAAGTAATCGTAAGAGTTACTTTTCAAGCTCAATCAAGGATGCACGATAAGAATTTCAAGAATATGAAGTTTTTCCTAAAGGTTCTGCAGCCTCTCGAGGATAAATACAGACGTCTCTGTACCAATCCGCGAGACTCTGCTAAACCTGCTCATGACTCGCGAGACCTAGTAACCAAGGCTCTGATACCAACTTGTCACGACCCAATTTCCAAACCCGGGCGTGATGGCGCCTCTCGTGAAGACAAGGCCAGGCAACAAAACATCAATACCTCTTTTAACAGTTACTTAGCATAATAAGTCGGAATCATAGATAATATAATCACAAGTGCGGAATAAACGTGATAAAATAGGAAAACCATCCCGACTCAGCCCGAAATCGGGGTGTCACAAGTCATGAGCTACTACAGAATTTACTAAAATTCTACACAGTTTGAGATCAGGAACAAAGTTTGAAGATATCATAAATAGCAGAAGATAAGGGAGAAAAATGGGATTGCGGACGTCAACAGCTACCTCGTTACTCCTAGTCACCGCCTGGTCTGGAAAGACTCAGCGCTCAGGAGCGAACTCAGCTCTGCCTGTATCTGCACACATAGTGCAGGGAGTAATGTGAGTACTCCGACCCAGTGAGTAATAAAAATAAATAATGACTGAAAGCATGAAATCTCATAAAGGCACAAATAACGCTATCTCAAGAAGTAAAATCAATTATACAATAAAACCGTGAAGTATCAGATAAATCTCTTTTAAAACAGTGAAGACAAATAATTTCAACAAGTAAGAAATAATCAGAAACCTGCCCTTCAGGATCAATATCAAACTCTCAGTACAGTATCAGCCCCGCGGACTCACTCCCAACTCACAAAGTACAACATCAGCCTCTCGGGCTCAGTCCCAACTCAGAAAGTACAACGTCAGCCCCTCGGGCTCACTCCCAACTCATAAAGTACAACGTCAGCCTCTCGAGATCACTCCCAACTCACAAAGTACAACGTCAGCCTCTCGGGCTCACTCCTAACTCACCTGGGTACCCACGCTCACTGTGGGGGTGCAGACTCCGGAGGGGCTCCTACAGCCCACGCGCTATATCATCATAAGGCCTTCAAGCCTGTCACATCAACATAACGCCTTAAAGCCTTCTCACATCACATTCGAGGCCTGAAAGCCTCCTCACATATCACTCGAGGCCTGGAAGCCTCCTCACATCACTCAATATATCCTCACATATGGCCCTCAGCCTCAATCAGTCCAGAAAATAATCATAAGCCCCTTGGGCATTAGTAAAACAATAATGCTTATTTCAAAAAATATTAAAAATATCATTTAAATCTCAAGTTGAGTATAAATGTATCTGAGTTCATGAAACAGTATAATTCAGTTGGACTTAGTTCAAATAATATTTCAATTAGTGAGGAAAAACAGTGATGGAAATTCGCAAAGGATTTCAAATAGTCGGTACGAAGCCCAAGTATGGCAATAAGCCCAAATCATAGTGAAAAAATCAAGACTTTATCAAATACGCGGTAAAATATCAACCGGGATGGACCAAGTCACAATCCCCAATAATAAATGACTCCGCGCTCGTCATACGACGTGTGTTTCATCTCAACATAACACTACGTTGTGCAAATCCGGGGTTTCAAACCCTCAGAACATCATTTAAAATCATTACTCACCTCTAGATGGCCAAAAGCCTATCTCTCTATACTGTTGCCTCTCGAATTGGCCTCCTCGCGCGACAAATCTGTCCAAAATCACAACGAATAGGTTGCATTTTACTAAAAAGACAATAGCCAATCGAATACAATCGAAAAATATCAAAATTCACGAATTTGACAAAACCTGAGCCCCGGGCCCACGTCTCGAAACTCAGAAATTTTTACGTTTTCAGAATCCTCATACCCTCACGAGTCTAACCATACCAAAATTATTCAATTCCGATACCGTCTGGCCTCTCAAATTATCATTTTATATTTTGGAAGATTTCACCAATTTTCTTCCAAAATTCCATCCCAAATCACAAATTAAATGATGAATTCAATGATATATTCATGTAATCTAGCCAAATCTGAGTTAGAATTACTTACCCCGATGAATTTCGTGAAAAACCTTTAAAAAATCGCCAAAATCCGAGTTCTCTAGGTCAAAATATCAAATAAAACCCAAAACCTCTTATTTATAGAGTAGCCCCAGATTTTCACCTCCGCGGCCGCACAAAAATGACCGCGGTCCGCGCAAAACAAGTGCTGTCCGCGCTAAAACGAACACGGTCGCGCCAACTTTGACTGCAGTGACATGCTTCAGTATTTTGGCCATAACTTTCGCTACAGATGTCCAAATTGCAATATATTTACCTTTCTGGAAACTAGACACAGAGGACTACAACTTTTATTTTAAATAAACTCAAAATTCCTTGTAGATAAAAAGATATGAGCTTCCGAAGTAGGGACAGCAACAGGTTTTCACCGCGGCCGCGCCCCTTGTTGCGCGGTCCGCGCGACGCCTATCGCGGCCGCGCCCTTTTTTGTGCGGTCCGAACAGCACTCACCGCGGACGCGCTTCTTTTTGCGCGGTCCGCACGGGTGGGTTCCGAGGCCTGCAACCCTTCTGGACCTTTTACAGCTATGATTTTTGCCCTAAAATATCCCGCAACCTACCCGGAACTCACCCGAATTCTCGGGACTTCAAACCAATTGTACCAACACTTCCTAAAACCTTATTAAAACTTGTTCCAATCATCAAAACTCTTCAAACAACATCAAATCTCTCAAAACACATCAGATTTAAGCCTAAGTTTCTAAAATCTTTCGAAACACATTTTTGATCAAAAACTCAACCAAATCTCGTCCGAATGACCTGAAATTTTGTACACATATCCCAAATGACTAAATGATACTACAAAAACTTTTAAAATTCCATTCCGATCCTCGGATAAAAATCTCACCTATCAACCAAAAGTCGTCAAAGTCGTCAAAATACTAACTTCGCCAATTCAAGCCTAATTCTACATCGGACCTCCAAAATTATTTCTGATCACACTCCCAAGTCACAAATCACCTTTCGGAGCTAACCGACCCATTGGAATTCACATCCGATCCCTTTAACATATAAGTCAACTTTCGGTTGACTTTTCAAAACTAAGCCCTCCTTAAAAAGACTAAGTGTCTCATTTCTTATCAAAATTACTCCAAATCAACTCGACCACATATGACACGGATGACAAAGCATGTAGAAACAGAAAATGGGGAGAACGGGGCGGTGACTCATGAGACGACGGGCCGGGTCGTCACATATACTGCCGAGGCGCCCGCTCTACAAGAAGAGGAAATACTTTACGAACATCCGATTTAAAAACTATTACAAGACTAATACACATGGAAGCACGATTTCTATTAACAGTCAAGTAACTCGCCAGAACTCAAAGTAAGTATAATTCGGTCTTTACGAAACCTTTATCAAGTTTCAATATAATTTAGGCACTTAAATTAACAAGTAGAGTATAAACATTACAAGTATTTCATGATTTGGGTCCTAAACTATCCAGACTTAAGCATAATTAGTAGCCACACACGGACTCTTGTCACCTCGTGCATGCGTAGCCCCCATAATTTAAAGCAAATAGTAATTTAAAAGATAAAATTATAGAATAATGCACTCCATAAGTTGACCTTGCACTATTTTAGCCCAATTAGAAGTTTGCAAATGTGTAGCCAAATATCAATATGATCTTTTCTTTTCCCATTCCCTCTAATTATAACAACCTCATTTATTCCTACTTACCCCTATTGTAGTTCTCTCCTCATTATTCACCCATAAATATTTAATTTAATTAATGAAAAAGAATCATATGCAAACAAAACTGAAAAGAAAAATCAGTTCCCCATTCATCAGCACTCATTCGTGCCTTCATCCATAACCAATACTTCTCTATTTTTTATTTTTATTTTTTGTATATCTTCAGGTTTATACATACCTATCACAACTGCAAAACGCAAAAACAGACGCGAGAAACCTAAAATCTCATCTCCTTTAATGCTAATCTTGTTATATTTCGATTATGATTTTGTGAGAAATTTGGAGTGGGTATTGTTTGAACTTATTAGAAATAGCCTAAGTAGGTTGTATACAAAGTTTCAAGTTATTTGCTGGAGATTTGGACTAAGTTTTATACAAGAATTGCAAGTGAAAATCATAAAAAATTTCGTCAGCGATGCTTATACACTTTTATACAATGTTATACACTTTTATACAAAAAGGTACAATATGTATATAGTTGTATAAAAATGTATAAAGATGTATAATCACAGAGTAAAAATATTCTTGATACACTATGTATATAGGTGTATAAGAAGAATGAGAAGAAGAAAATGCGAGAAATTCACCAAATACTTGTAAATAATGTATCAATATTGGATATAATAGTGTATACGTTATGTTTATACACTATTATATACTATTTATACAATATTATACATTATTATACAAAGGAATCCTATCAATGGAGCTTCACGTGTTCTTCTTCTTCTTCTTCTTCTTCTTCTTCTTCTTCTTCTTCTTCTTCTTCTTCTTCTTCTTCTTCTTCTTCTTCTTCTTCTTCTTTGGGCATCCTCTGAAATTTAACTCAAATATAGCCTAAATCTACTCCAAATCTTTTGAAATTTAAGTTTTGAACTTATCTTGATGATTCCATTCAATTAAGCTAACATTTATTCCAAACAATTAACAGATCGGAAAACTCAATTTATGATATTCAACTCAAATATAGCCTAAATCTACTCCAAATCACTTGAAATTTGAGTTTTGAACTCATTTTAATGATTCCAATCAATTGAGACAACACTCATTCCAAATAACTAACAAATCGAAAAACTTAATTTTTGAAATCGAATTTTCGAACCACCTGTAATGGTGACTTTTATTTTCAAATCCTTAGTTAACCATTTAAATCTGAAAAAGAATTGGAGGAGAATAACAATAGTAGAGAAATTTTGTGGTGCAAAGGCTGACATGGAAGGGAAGAAGAACGAAGAAAAAAGAGGAACAGAGAAATAAGGGGTACTGGGCTAACTGGTGAAAATTAATTTTCAGACTATGTACAACCTAGGCTATACTGGGTAAGGGCTTCAAACATGGGCTATTTTCTGATGGGTTATTGGGCCAAACGACAATGGATGTAATTCTCCCAATTAAAATACCTATGGGGTAAATTCACTCTTACAAGGTTAGGCAAGAGACTTACCTCGTCTCAAAGCTCACTTTTCGGCCTACAGATTCACTCTAAGGACTCAACTTGATGCCGAACACTCCACAGCTAGCCAAGTATTATATAAATTAATCAAGATGCACTCAAAAGTTAATAATTAAGCTACTAGAGTAATTACCCAACCCAAATTGAAAGATTCCTAAAATTCACCTCCGGCCCACGTGCCCCGATTTCAAAAATTTTCGAAGATAATGGCTACCCATAACCTCACGAACTCAAAAATATAATTTTTCACCCAATTTCATAATCATTTTCGTGGTTAAATCCTATTTTTTTAATTATCAAAACCTAGGTTTTTCTACTAAACACACAATTTCTGCACTTCATGTGTTAAGAATCTACCCAAAATACATGTATTAAACTCATCTCATATAGAAAGTACTTACCTCAAAGTGCTAGGTGAAAACCCCTCTTCAAAGAGCTCCAAAATCTCCCAAGAGATGAAATAAATGAGCCAACATAGCCTAAGTCCCAACATTAAATGAACCTCACCACCCCAACTATTTTCGCTTCTGCGGATCCTGGGGTACACCTGTGGCACCGCACCTATGGAAAATCCATCGCAGGTGCGTTCCTAGTCCAGGGCGCCTACCTTTACTTCTGCGGACGGGATGCCACTTCTGCGGAAGTTGTGTCGCACCTGCGACCCAGGCCTGGCCGACCTCTTCTCGCACCTACGGCCCTATCATCGCAGAAGCGAGGCCGTTTCTGCGGAACTTTCTCCGCTTTTACGGGCCACTGACCACCAGTCTAAGGCCGTTTCTGAGATCAAAAGCTCGCACGTGCGGCCAAATTCTCGCAGGTGCGGACGCACCAGAACTGGTGCACCAATAGTCCTTCATGCGAATTTCTAGCTCGATTCCAATCTATTTCACACTCGGGCCCCCCGCCCCCATCTAATCACACTCATACATCCAACAACAAAATACGGACCCATTCGCACGTTCGAAACACCAAAATACCATTTAGAAATATGTATCGGATGCCAAAACGCATGAATCGGATTATGGAACTCAAGAATTTCTAGAAACACTTATGCGAGTCTGATTCCTATCAAATCAACTCGGAATGACGCCAAATTTGGCGGGAAAGTCACAAATCACCACCAGGAACTATTCCCATGTCCGGAATCCCAATGGGACCTCGATAACACCAACTCCCTATCTCAACCAAATTTAAAGAACTTGAAAACCTCAATGTGCCAACTTTTAATATTAAGCGCCGAAACGCTACCGGGTCATCCAAAACTCGATCCAAACATACGATCAAGTCCAAAATCATCATAAGAACCTATTGAAACCATCTAATCCCGATTCCAAGGTCGCTTGCTAAAAATATTTATGCAAGTCAAACTTAACCCTTTTAAGCCATTATTAAGGAACTAAATGTACCGATTTCAACCCGAACCCTCCCAAATCGGAACTGACCTTCTCCGCAAGTCATAAAACAGTAAAATCACATACGAGGAGTCTTATTTTAGGGAACGAGAATCTAGAAGACAAAACGACCGATCAGGTTGTTATAGATCGCCTACTATTATGAATGGTGGGTGTGTCCTTGCTAGTGGTGTGCATGTAGACATACCGTTGTTTACATATCTATATATTTTTTATCCTTCAATGTGGTATTTTTTAGCGTATATTCTAATGAATTGAATCCAATCCAGGTATCAAATACCAGGTGGAAAACAAAAAAAAAATATGTCTATAGTCGTGGTCAATTCCCCAATACATTGTTTTTGTTTCGTTTAATTATTGACTACATGGATGTTAATTGTTTTTCTAGAACTAGTTTAATACTTATTGCTTGTCATAAATTTCAATACAATCCAATTTAATTTTCCAATTCCATTTATTGAACTTAAGGGAAATGATCTTACTCAAATATCTTTGGCAATCAAGTCATGAATTTACTCTCAAAACCGGGAAAGTGAAAATATTACAAAAACAAAAGTAAAAGTTTATACCGGGAGTAAGAATTTTTACCATCTCCCCACGGTAATAGGGGTCTATTACCCCGATCCAGACGGTAAAACCAATCCTTTTTACAGATCTCCCAACCGATCTTCAGATCTAAAACGCAGCATTCTAAACAAATCTCAGCCGTCCATTTCCATTCTTAAACCTATTTATATCACTTTCCTCTCCCACATATCTCTGCGCTACACTCTCTTCTTTCTAATACCCCATTGAAGAGAGGCCTCCATTTTCACTCTCTCTCTACCTTTTACTCTCTCTCTAGCCATGGCTTTGCTCGTCGAGAAAACCACTTCTGGCCGTGAGTACAAGGTCAAGGACATGTCTCAGGCCGACTTCGGCCGGCTCGAAATCGAGCTTGCCGAAGTCGAAATGCCCGGTCTTATGGCTTGCCGGACCGAATTCGGTCCATCACAGCCATTTAAAGGCGCTAAAATCACCGGATCTCTACACATGACTATTCAAACCGCTGTCCTTATTGAAACCCTAACTGCTCTAGGCGCTGAGGTCAGATGGTGCTCTTGCAACATTTTCTCTACCCAGGACCACGCTGCCGCAGCCATTGCGCGTGATAGCGCCGCCGTGTTCGCGTGGAAGGGCGAGACATTGCAAGAGTACTGGTGGTGTACTGAACGCGCCCTTGATTGGGGCCCGGGTGGTGGACCCGACTTGATTGTTGATGATGGTGGTGATGCTACACTTTTGATTCATGAAGGTGTAAAAGCTGAAGAGGAATATGCTAAATCTGGTAAATTACCAGATCCAAGTTCTACTGATAATGCTGAGTTTCAGCTTGTGCTTACTATTATTAGGGACGGGTTGAAAACTGATCCTTTAAAATACACTAAGATGAAGGAGAGACTTGTTGGTGTTTCTGAGGAAACTACTACGGGTGTTAAGAGGCTTTACCAAATGCAGGCTAACGGAACTTTGCTTTTCCCTGCTATTAATGTCAATGACTCTGTTACCAAGAGCAAGGTATATATGTGTTTTAATACTTATTTTTTTGTTTCTTGTGTTTCAGATCTGTGTTCTATTTTTGTTTATATGTTGTTGTGATTTAGATCTGATGTTTGTCTGATAATTGCTTGGATCTAACACATAGGAACTATAAATCAGCTTAATGTTGGTTGATCTGTTTTTGTTAAGTATAGAGTAAATGATTAGTTGAATCTTCTAAATGCATCTTGACTGTTTTGGTAAGTGGTGGAAATGAAAGTTTTTTTTAGTATGAAAGTTCTGATTTTGCCTCATTTCTCATGTGTTTATTTGCAGTTATAGTATTATGTTGTTTTTGTTTTTATGTTTACTGATTAGAAAATTATTACATAATGCAAGTATAGAGGGTGGATGATATCTTAAGTGCTAATCAAGTAATGATCCTTTCCTTGCTTGTTCGGAGATGCCTAATGTAGTTGATCTAGCTATAAACCAAGATAATGTTATTATGTAGCTCATAGACTGATAGTTGTATTGATCTTTTTTGGTCTTCCAGTTTGATAACTTGTACGGATGCCGTCATTCACTTCCCGATGGTCTCATGAGGGCTACTGATGTTATGATTGCCGGAAAGGTTGCACTTGTTGCCGGTTACGGAGATGTCGGCAAGGGTTGTGCTGCTGCTTTGAAGCAAGCTGGTGCACGTGTGATCGTAACCGAGATTGATCCAATCTGTGCTCTCCAGGCTACCATGGAAGGTCTACAGGTCCTTACCCTTGAGGATGTCGTTTCAGATGTTGATATCTTTGTTACCACAACCGGCAACAAGGACATCATCATGGTTGACCACATGAGGAAAATGAAGAACAACGCCATTGTCTGCAACATTGGTCACTTTGACAATGAAATCGACATGCTCGGTCTTGAGACCTTCCCTGGAGTGAAGAGGATCACAATCAAGCCCCAAACCGACAGATGGGTCTTCCCCGACACCAACAGCGGTATCATTGTCTTGGCCGAGGGTCGTCTCATGAACTTGGGATGCGCCACCGGACACCCCAGCTTCGTGATGTCCTGCTCTTTCACTAACCAAGTCATTGCCCAGCTCGAGTTGTGGAAGGAAAAGAGCACCGGTAAGTATGAGAAGAAGGTGTACGTCTTGCCAAAGCACCTCGACGAGAAGGTTGCTGCACTTCATCTTGGAAAGCTTGGAGCAAGGCTCACTAAGCTTAGCAAGGATCAAGCTGACTACATTAGTGTACCAGTTGAAGGTCCTTACAAGCCTCCTCACTACAGGTACTAAGCGAAGACAAAAAGAGACTGCAAAAACAGCACATTCTTACAGCTTTGATTGTTATCTTTTCATGCTTTGAATTTTTGTTAGGATAATAGTATCTTGTTCGTTTGAACTATCGTTGGGGATATTTTGGGATGTTTGGAATGTTGTCGCTGGAAAAGAATTGGTCTCATATCATCTGATGGAAAGCCAAAATGTGTTGAATAAGTTTTGAGGAATGGAGGTGGTGTGCTATTGATATTGTAGCAGTTAGATTTATTCTGCTTTTGGTTTATCCTTCTTATTTTGAGGAATCAAAAGGTAACACGTCTGCCTTTATCACTAACTGTTTGCTTTAATGGATTTTAATCCACTCGATGTTTGGTGATGTTAGCCGAGTAAAACTTTCTTCCTGTCAAAGCAGTAACCATCTTAAATGTATTGTGCGCGGATGTGATAGTTCTCTTGGGAGTATAAGCTCAAGTACATTAAACACTTGTTTGGTAAGTGACAGGGATAATTAATTTTGGGATTAAATTTGAGATGAGTTTTTAGTGTTATAGAGGGTGAGATAATATTTCGGGATAATTAATCCCTGAATAATTAAATCTGGAACGACACCGAAGAGTTACTGTAAGAGATCTATACATCTTACCTCCGTTAAACCTGTGTGGCTGGAACCCACTGCCCGACTAATCCAAAATTTCATACCCAAACTTTCAGTCTTGGTCTATTACTCTATTATATGGTATCTTTCGTTACCAACATGTAGGAGTGACAAACGGGCGTGTCGGGTCGGATATGGTTCGGGTCGAAAGCAGACAATGAAAAAATAGATTAATTATCCGACCTGACCCATATTTAGTACGGATAAAAAACGGGTTAACGGGTGGACCATGACTTCTTGTATATGATCACTTTTGGAAAAATTCCAAGTCTCCATATCTTGAGGGACTCCCCGTTTTGTTTGATCCATTTTGCCACCTCTACCAATATTTTTTGTTTTTGAAGTAGTATTCATAATTAGATGTACGATACATTTAATTAATTATATAGGTATATATACAACTATTCTAGGAAAAAACATAAGTAGGCACTATTCTAAAAAATTTAACATAATATTAGCAGTACGCCATAATTAACAAAAATGGCAGCAACTTAATTTCATTCTGCAGCCGTTAGGCATTCATTATGGTAACTAATATGGACAACACCATAATAGATTCCTAAATCAAAGGAGGGAATCAGATATAACAACTCCAACTATTTTCTTTCCTATTTTTTTGCCCGAAATACTACCTTCCAAATATGTTTTACAAATAAAATACAGTTAAAGAAAAGATAGTTGTATCCTAAAAATATTAACGTATGGTCCCGTATATTAAATTGATAATTTGGTAGGATACTTGTATTTCAATTTTTAGTCTATCTTGTATACTAATATATGTGATATCCCATATATACCAACATATTTGTATGTAACAATTGCATATTAAATTATATATCATTTTGTATATTTAAAAAAAATAAATATGCAAGGTATATATACATTACAAACCATTTTATATATAAGGTTTAATAAAATATTTTAAGTATCTTTATGTTATTTATACAATATAAACCAATATGTTCTGATATATATATATATATATATATATATATTTGTGTGTGAAGAAAATGTACCATATATATGTAGTTTCTATACATTATAAATCATGTATATTTATATTGTATAATCTCATCAACAACAATAATCCCGAAGTGATTGCTAGTGAGGAGTTTTCTGCTGGTTGAAAACCCTTTTAGAGCGAAGAAGAGTTTTGTGCTTAATTCAAATTTTTTATAAGAAAGTGTGGTTTCAGAAGGGAAAAAGAAATTTTAAACACGTAGATGAGATGAATTAAGGATTAGTTAGAGAGACAGAGTGTGTGAAAATAAAAATGAATTTCGTGATTTGTGCCTTGTGTTGACTAATTAAATGTGCCCATAATCTTTACCGTATTGCTAATTATATAAAAACAATCTGCTATTTATGGAATAAACAAGAAATAATAGCATTTTCTTAAATAATTTTAAAAAAGTGCTTAGCCGAGTAGTTCTTTCTTGATTTTAGGAGTGATCCTACTATTTCTTACGTTTTAGCAAGTCAACCTTCGAAGCTTTATACCCTGTCTATGCTCAAACACTTTATTTATTTTTTCTTTTTAACAGAAGCTTTTCCCAAAGCAGTAAGTTTATCTTGTATCTGAAATAAGTTGATAATGACTTCCCATGTCCTCCAAATCGGCAAGGTTGGACTCGTTAATAATCATTTTGGACTTTGGAACTTTTTGCATTTGACTTCGCAATATGTCAGATATGCGTTTTGTTAGTTCGATATTTGCATTAGATTTCGATTATATTTGAATTCGTGCCGCATAGGGTTCCATTCGGGAGAAGCGCTCCCTATCAAGAATTTTTTGACACTCAGGCCTCGAACTCGAGACCATTAATTAAGAAAACAGCAGTCTCATCCGTAACATCTATTTAACGATAAATTATGATCACTTACACAAATAAGTTAAATTACGTTTTTAAAAGAAAATATAAACACTCGATACTAGTAAGTATTTTTTCCGGCGACACTCATTTTCACTTTAGTTAAGTACTAATAAGAAGTTCTTTATTAATTTTTTTTTTTTTGTTGTAAGGATTGCAAAATGGATGATTATTGAGTCACAACCTTTTGGTTGAATGTCCCTAATGATAAAAATGTTTAATTTTACAACTCCTAACCTTACTTTTAGTGGTAGCAAAATAGATAAAAACAATAGTTATCCATCCAAATTAATCACTAAAAAATGAGTTGGGTAACGGACTTTTAAAAATGGATCAAATATGGATCCACTTATAAAATAGATATTTAATGGATAACCAGTAAGTTTAGGAGAAATTTTCATAAAGCTATCTTTTAGTGGTAATTAGCTATCTATAAATACCATTTGTCATATTACGGATTGTAGATACATTTTCTGTTGTTATAAGATGTATTAGATGTATTTAAGCTATTGTATTCATGAATACAGTAGCAAAAATAGGCGTGAATCAGGAAAATCCAGCTAATCAATTGTTGTACTCGAGTGTATTCGACTGTATTCATGGCGTGAAATATAGGATTACAGCTGGACAAATTATTGTATTCGACTGTATTTACAGCGTGAAACAGGGGAATACAATGTTTTTAAATGGAAAGTGAATCAATTAACATAATAGACTCCTAATATAACTCAATAAACTCAATTATAACACACAACTTTTGTATTTTCAGTTATAAAAAAGACTCTCATCCAAAAACACCCCAAAAACATAACAATCTTCAGAGAAATTATATAATACATCTGAATATATAAATTATATTAATTAAAAAATATATGAATACATTCATGACATATAGCGAGACAGTGAAATACATAGAATACAATGAGATACATTGAAATACAATTAAAAAAAGACGGTGAATACAATAAAATACATGGAAGACAGAGAGAGATATTGAATTACAATGAAAAAAAGACAATGAATATAATAAAATACATGAAAATACAGCGTGGTACGTTGAAAATACATTGAAATATACGTAGAAATCCTCATTGATCTTCGAGTATGCATCCAAATTCCATATTTTACTGATGAAACTATCCATATTTTGAGATCCTTACACTCTAATTTCTCTAAAAATTATTAAAATATATACGAAAATTCAACCAAAATAGTGGATTTAAGTTTTTCTTAAATGCCTTGTCGATGATGGATCGCCGATTGTTGATTTTACGAATTACGCGTTTCAGCGAATTTTGACATGGAATTGGCGAGTTTGCTCTTCGTCCTCGTCCTAATCCTCCTCCGATTTTGTGAATCTGAGAGGTTTTGTTATTATGAGGAAAAGGACAGAGAACATTCGCCGGAGAAGTGCATCATCGATGGGGGAAGAGAATGACATGTATCAAAGTAAAGAGAAAGAAAATAGTATAACTGAATAGCATATTTAGTGGCTTAGGGGTAGGAGGTAACCAAAATTAGATATTTTTCTATAAACATTAAAAGCTAGCTATAGAATATAATTTTTTAAATGGTATTTATTTAAAATAAATAAGGTGTTAACCTTTGCTATAGGAGGTAAAAATTCCTAAGTTTAACTTTGACATGCACAAAGACTCAAATTGAGGGTTCCTCAAATATAGGAGACTAGAAATTCTCCCAAAAGTGATATTATTCAAGAAGCTATGGATAAGATGGATAGGTATCCATATTATCCATCGGTTAAACCATTTTCTATTTTTATTAAATATGGGCAGATATATTTTATACTATTTTGCATTATCCATTTTGACCCACCCATATACGTGACCCAGTCGGCTCCCCTGTCATCAGTTCACCAACTTCCTTAACCTTACGGCATTGGGCAGACGTCAGTCCCCATACATGGTCTTACGACTTTGCGGAGACTTATGTTTTTGGTAATTAGTCGCCGGGCTTGGTCACTGCGACCCTCTCTATATGAGGCACCTTTTATCCCGAAGTTGCATGTCTATTTTACCGAGTTCCTTCGATAGATTTGTCTCACGCCCATAGATATTCGCTACCTACCAACCTGTGTTGATTTCGTATACAAGTACCGTCCTACCCTTGCTTATATGTATTTAAGTAACGAATTATGATGAAATTGCTAGTATTATATCCATTTTTTTGTTTGAATGAAAATAAGAAGGTTAAATATATTATTTATTTTTTTGGTCGCCTAGGACCATGTAGATGGCGTGGACTATAGCACACAAAAATCTGAAAATTGGACGGAATTCTAGTTTTGTGGCCCTAAAATGCCAAAAAATAAAAACCGATTATGGCGAAGTGATGATTATTATTCCTTAGGTCGTTTCTGATGGTCCAGTAAAATTTAGGAGATCCAGGTATGATCTCCCGTGCCCATGCAGATGGCGTTGGCTAGCACAAGAAAATCTGAAAATCGGACAAAATTCTAATTTTATGGCCCTAAAACGTCGAAAAACGAGGAACGCTATGGCAAGGCGATGAATATTGGTCCTTAGGTGGTTTTTGATTGAACGAAAAAATTTGAAGTGATCTAGGTTCGGTCGCCTGGGCCCATACAAATGGCGTGGAATATAGCATAAGAAAATCTACAAATCAGGTGGAATTCTAGTTTTATAGCCCTAAAACGCCAAAAAATGAGGGAGGGCCATGGCGAGGTGATGTTAATTGTTCCTTAGGTCATTTTTGTGTTCGGCAAAATTTTAGGGGATTCAGATCCGATCGCCTTGGCCCATGCAGATAGCGTGGGCTATAGCATAAGAAAATGTGAGAATCAGGCGGTATTCCAGCTTTATAGCCCTAAAAAATCAAAAAATGAGGAACGGTCATGATAAGGCGATGGATATTGTTACTTAGGTCATTTTTGATGGCCCGATAAAATTTTAGGCGATTCGGATTCGTTCGCCCGGGCCCATAGAGATGGCGTGAGCTATAACACACAAAATTTAGGAATCGAGTGGAATTCCAATTTTATAGACCTAAATCACCAAAAATAAGGAACGTTCATGGCGATTCTATGACTATTGTTCCTTAGGTCGGTTTTGATGGTCCGTAATTATAGGCAATCCGGGTCTGATCGTTCTGGACCATATGCATGACGTGGGCTATAACACACAAAAATCTGGGAATCGGCGGTATTCCAGCATTATGGCCCTAAAACGCCAAAAAATGAGGAACAATCACGGAGAGTCGATAACTATTGTTACTTAGGTCATTTTTGATGGTCTAGCAAAATCTTAGGAGATCCGGGTCCATTCGCTTGGGCCCATGTAGATGGCATGGGCTTTAGCACACAAAAATTTGGGAATCGAGCGAAATTGTAGTTTTATAGACCTAAATTGCCAAAAATGAGGAACGACCATAGTGAGGCGATGAATATTGTTCCTTAAGTTATTTTTGATAGTCCGAAATTTTTTTTAGGTGTCCCGAGTCCGGTCGCCCAGGCTTATAGGGATGGCGTGGGCTATATCATATAAAAATCTGAGAATTGGACGAAATTCTAGTTTTATGGCCCAAAATGCCAAAAAACATGGAACTTACATGGCGAGTCGATAACTATTGTTCCTTAGGTTGTTTCTAATTGTCTAGCAAAATTTTTGGTGATCCGGATCCAATTGCCCAGGCACATGCAGATGGCTTGGGGCAATGCACATGAAAATTTGGGAAACGGGGGAAATTCCAGCTTTATGGCCCGAATAGACCAAAAAATGAGGAACGGTCATGACGAAACAATGACTATTGTTCCTTAGGTCGTGTTTGATGGTCCAGGAAAATTTTAGGCAATTCGAGTCCGGTCTCTCGGGCCCATGTAGATGACGTGGACTATTGTACAAGAAAATATGAGAAAGGTTGGATTTTCAATTTTACAGCCCTAAAATGCCAAAATTCGAGGAACGGTTATGGAGAGGCGATGACTATTATATCTTAGGTCATTTTTGATGGTCCAACAAATTTTAGGGGAATCAAGTTTGGTCGCTAGCCCCCTTGCAGATGGCGTGGGCTATAGCACATACTAATCTAGTAATCGGGCAAAATTCCAGTATAATTGCCTATAATGCCAAAAAAATGAGTAACAGTCATGGCGAGGAAATGCCTATTATTCTTTGGGTCGTTTTTAATGGCCCTACATAATTTTAGGCAATCCAAGTCCATTCGCTCGGGCCCATACAGATAGCGTGGGCCATAGCACACGAATCTGGAATCGGGCAAAATTCCAATTTTATCGCCTTAAAATGCCAAAAAATGAGAACGATCTTCGCGAGGTGATGACAATTTTTCCTTAGGTATTTTTTCATGGTCCGGAAAATTTTAGGTGATCCAGGTCTGGTCGCCCGGCCCCGTGCATATGGCATGGGCTATATTATAGAAAAATCTGAGAATAGGCAGGAATTCTAATTTTATGGCCCTAAATCGTCAAAAAATAAGGAACAATCACGGATATGTGATAACTATTGCTCCTTAGGTTGTTTTTTATGGTGCGGCAAAATATTAGACGATTCGGGTCCGATCGTCCGTGCCATGCAGAGGGCATGAGCTATAGCACACGGAAATATGGGATGGGCGGAATTCCAATTTTATGGTCCTAAAACGCAAAAACGAGGAACGTTATAGCAAGGCATTGACTATTGTTTCTTAGGTCATTTTTGATGATCCAGGAAAATTATAGGCGATCCGGGTCCAGTTTCCCAAACCCATGCAGATGGCGTGAGCTATAGCACACGAAAATATGGGAATCGAGCAGAATTCTAGTTTTATAGCCCTAAAAAATCAAAATATGAGGAATCATGGAAAATCAGTGAGTATTGTTCCGTAGGTCATTTTTTATAGTCTGGTAGTACTTTAGACGATCCAGGTTCGTTCACCTTCCAATGCAGATGGTGTGGACTATAGCACGCAAAAATCTGGGATTGGACGAATTTCCAGTTTTATCCCCCTAAAAAGCTAAAAACCAGGAATGGTCATGGCGAGGCCATAACTATTGTTCCATAGGTCGTGGTTGATGGCCCGAAAAAAATTTCAGGCAATTCGGGTCAGGTCGCTTGGGCCAATGCAGGTGGGGTGGGCTATAGCACATGAAAATCTAGGAATCAGGTAGAATTCGAATTTTATGGCCATCAAATGCTAAACATGGTGAGGCAATGACTATTATTCCTTAGGTAATTTTTGATGGTCTGGAAATTTTTTAGGCGACCGGGTTTAGTCGCCCGAGCCCATGCAGATGGCATGGGCTATAACACACAAAAATCTGGAAATCGAGCGGAATTCAAGTTTTATTGCCCTAAAACACCAAAAAATAAGAAAACAATAATAGTGAGGCGATGGCTATTGTTTATTAGGTCATTTTCTATGGTCCGACAAAACTTTAGGCGATCCAGGTCCGATCTCCGGGGCCCATGCAGATAGCGTGGGCTATAGCACATAAAAATCAAGGAATCTGGGGAAATCCCAATTTTATGCCCCTAAAATGCCAAAAAATGATGAATTGTCCTGGTGAGGCAAAGACTATTGTACCTTAGGTCATTTTTATGGTCCGACAAAAATTTAGGCAATCCGAGTCTAGCTTCCTAGGCCCATGCAGATGGCGTGGATTATATCACATGAAAATATGGGAATCAGAAGGAATTCAAGTTTACAGTCCTAAAACGCCAAAAAATGAGTACCGGTTATGGCGAAGTGATGACTATTGTTCCTTAAGTCATTTCTGATTGTCCGGGAGAATTTAAGGCGATTTGGGTCTGCTCGCCTGGTCCCATGCAGATGTCATGGGCTATATCACACGTAAATCTAGGAATCGGGTGGAATTCCAAGTTTACGGCCCTAAAATGCCAAATAATGAAGAACGGTCATGACGAGGTGATGGCTATTTTTCCTTAGGTCATTTTTTATGGTTTGAAATTTTTTAGGCGATCCGGGTCTAGTATCCCAGGCCTATGAAGATGGCGTGGGATATAGCTTGGGAAAATCTAGGAAACGGGCAAAATTCAAACTTTGTGGCCCTAAAACACCAAAAAAACGAGGAACAGTCATAGAAAGGCGATGCTTATTATTCATTAGATCATTTTTAATGGTCTGGGAAAATTTTAGGCGATCTGGGTCAGGCTGCCTGGCATATGCAGATGGCGTAGATATAGCACACAAAAATTTGGGATCGGACAAAATTCCAGTTTTAAGCCCTTAAAACGCCAAAAATTGAGGAACGGTCATGGAGAGGTGATGACTATTGTTCCTTAGGTTGTTTTTGATGGTCCAAAATTTTTTAGGTGATCCGGGTCCGGTCGCCCAGGTCTATGCAGATGGCGTAGGCTATAGCATACGACAATCAAGGAATCGGGTGAAATTCTAGTTTATGGCCTTAAAACGCCATAAAACGAGGGACGTTCATGGCGATGCTATGACTATTGTTCCTTAGGTCTTTTCTGAGGTTCGATAAAACTTTAGGCGATATAGGTGTGATCTCCTGGGCCCATATAAATAACGTGGGCTATGACACACGAAAATCTGGAAATCTGGCAAAATTTCATTTTTATGGTCTTAAAGCGTCAAAAAATGAGGAATGATCATGGATAGGCGATATCAATTATTTTTAGGTTTATTTTGATGGTTCAAAATATTTTTGGGCAATTCGGGTCTGGACGCCTGTGCACATGCAGATAACGTGCGCTAAGACATGATAATTTGGAAATCAAGCGGAATTTCAGTGTTATGGCCCTAATACGCCAAGCAATGAGGAATGTTCATAAAGATGCAATAACTATTGTTACTTAGGTCATTCTGATGGTACGATAAAATTTTAGTCGATTCAGATCTGGTTGCTCAAGCCGATGCAGATGGCGTGGGCTATAGCACACGAAGATCTGATAATCATGCGAAATTTCGATTTTATTGGCCCTAAAATGTCAAAAAATGATGAACGGTCATGGCGAGGTGATGGCTATTGTTCCTTAGGTCTTTTTTGAAGGTCCAGAATTATTTAGGCGATCCAGGTCCGGTCGCCTGGGCACATGCAGATGGCATATGCTATTGCATATGGAAATCAGATAATCATGCGGAATTCTAATTTGGTGGCCCTAAAATGTCCCAAAAAATGAAAAACAGTCATGGAGAGGTGATGACTATTATTCTTTAGGTCATTTATTATAGTCCGGCAAAATTTTAGAAGATCCGGGTCCGGTCTCCCGGGCCCATGCAGATGGCGTGGGCTATATGACACAAATATCTAGGAATCGGGCGGAATTCAAATTTTATGGCCCTAAAATTCCATAAAAGGAGGAAGGTTCATAGCGATTTGATGACTGTTATTCTTTAGGTCGTTTTTGATGGTCCGGCAAAATTTTAGAGGATCCGAGTCTTGTCGCCCGGATCCATACAGATGGCGTGGGCTATAGAATGCGAAAATGTAGAAATAGGGCGGAATTTAAAATTTATGTCCCTAAAACATCAAAAAACGAGGGATGTTCATGGCTAGGAGATGCTTAAGATCCTTAGGTCATTTTTGATGCTCCGACAAAATTTAAGGTGATCCGGGTTCGCTGACCTGGGGCCCATTTAAATGGCGTTTGATATAATACACGAACATTTGGGAATCAAGAGGAATTCCGATTTTATGGCCATAAAATGCCAAAAAAGAGGAACAGTCATTGCGAGACAATGACTATTATTCCCAGTGGCAGATCTAGGATCTTAAGGTAGTGGGTTCTCACTTCCTTTAACATAAAGGTGCTATCAATCGCATAGTAAAAGTGCACAATTATTCGAATGAAAGAGTAAAAGACTTAATGTGAAAACTACTAATAATATTATCATTACCAACAAATACTTTTAGTCACAAGTCATAATGAACTACTAATAGTATTATCATTAACAAAAGGACTTCTAGTCACAATTCACAACTGTGATCGATGACTTTTCATATGTTGAATATGATGAATGGCATCGTTGTTCACAGTTGAGAATATCTTACGCTCTACATAGCAAACTAAACAACTATTTACAAATTCATTACCTATGCTATTACGAAGCTCATTTTTTATGTAGTTCATGGATGAGAAAGCACGTTCCACAGAAGCGGTAGCAACATGAAGAATAAGAGTCAACTTGATAAGAAAATACACTAGTGGCCAAGTTTGATGCATGTCTAACTTAACCAACACTTTAGAAAGGTCACTAGTTCCCTTCATGTTGAAGAACCTTTTGTTAGGACCACGAGCATAAACTATAAAACTATCAAGCTGGAAACTAAGATCCTGTAGCTTGTTGCTATCAAACTCATTTGGATGATATTCAACCAACTTCATTATCTTGTTCTTATCAAAATTGCCAAATGAATTGAGTGGATTTAAACTAGCCATACCAAGAAGTAAGTCGGTACTCACAACATCAAAACGACCTCTAAGCTCTTGAAGATGTAAATCAATAACACCATTAAATATCTCAATATTAAAGGGATGAGAGTATGTAACATCAAGAGCTCTATGCTTGACTTCCCAGGAAAATAGAGAGCGTCCATCTTCGGGATCATTGTCTCATGTTTATCACAGTATAAAGAGACATCATCCATTAATGATTCAAATTCACTATTTCTCATCCTTTGTAATCTTTGCTTTGTATGAGTGAGAAGTCCCATAGCATTGACAATATCTTGATCCATCCTTTGTAATGATGAGCTCAAATCATTTGTCATCATTAGAACTTTCCACATCAAGTGCAACATAAAAATAAATACAAATTCCTTAATCTTAGTCATAATAATTTCAGCAACAAGTCTATCGGAATAATTTGGGACCTCGCGAGAAACAAATTCAAGAACATGAATAATTGATGAAAATAGGACAAAGGTTATCTAACGTTCTATAAAGAGAACCCCAACGAGTATCACCTGGTCGTTTGTAACACCCCGTAAATTTGACTTAGGTATGAATGATTTAAAGGAGTAGTTCGAATATATTTTGAACATGTGAAGTCCCATAGGTATGATTATGGGTGGAAATAGTTGTTTCAAAATCAAGATGGAAAGTGAGGTACATAAGATTTGGCAAAATCGACTAAGTTTGAAGAAGGTCTGTGTTCCATCTGGTTTTAGTGAAAATGTCTAAAGAATATGGAAAAACTCAAATCATAAAAGTTGTTTGCCTTTGAAATAGCTTTCCAACGATATATTATGGAGCCCAAATGGAGCTATGTGCAAAACGTTATGCTTGTTTTACAGAATGGTATGCAACCACCGTGGACCTGCCGCGTTTTACTGCGACCGCAGTGGCGAGGTAGTGTTCCAGCGATTTACCGCGGTCGGGACCGCAGCCTTGCCAACCGGGACGCGGTGGACGACTTGGGAAGTCATTGTTTAGACCTATTTTGTCCCCCACAGCCCCAAAACATGAAAACTTGCTCTAGAAAGTAAAGCTCTCAAAAACCTAACTCCTTAAGAGTCCCTACACCACCCAAGATAAGTTCTAATGGTGATTATAACTTAATTTCAATTTCCCAACATCTTATTAACATGGGTAAACCCTCCATATCATTATATATTCGATTAGGACATCATTGTTGAGGGAAAGAAGCCTAGACCTCGAATTCAAAGGGTTTGAACTTCAAAAAGGTAATGTCTTCACCCTCTAATTGATTCTAGCATTGGTTTGATGATTATAAACCCTACTTCATGAGATATGAGTTGATGGGTTTGATAGAAAAGCATGAACGATTATAGGGTTGGGGTGTTGAGTGTTGATTATTGTTTAAGAGTATTGCTACCTTATGGGTGATGAAGAATAATGTTGATATAATCATTTGAGACTTTAGAATTTATCTAGGAACAAGAGAATGAGTTGTTGGGTGTAGAGACACCATTAATAAGGATTATGAAGCTTTATTTTGACCAAGTGTTTGATAAAATGCTTAAGTGATCAAAACATGAGCATCATAACTAATATGGAATCTCTTTGACTTGTATTGCTATAGATTAAAGTTGAAAGGGATGACAAACGTTGTATTACGATCAAGTGCAGGAAGTTAAGGTATGTAAGGCTAACTCTTTATGTTTGGGAATGTCTATGATTCTCCCTACGTCCCATTTATCATGACCATTATTAGTTTCCTCAGAAAGTAATTATGCCTTGGTTCCATGAATAGTAGTAGAACTTCTATTCTCTAGATGGCATAGTTTTATAATCATTCGATATTCTATGAGTTTCAGTTATGACAAATCAATTTCTTATGAATATTCATCTCAGCCTAATCGTATTCACTATTTTAGTATCATGTAACTCGGTATGGCTCATTATTTCAGTATAATGTATTGCAGTATGATTCTTAGTTCTTGATTTAAATTCCTGAATGTTGAACACCTGTATTTGGGCATGAGGCTGTAGTTTATGCTTTATGCATTTTTGGGCCTGTGGCCGTAGTTATGTATACGTATACTTGGGCCTGAGGCTGTAGCTTTTTTTTTTTGTATGTGTGTGTGTGTGTATATATATATATATATATATATATATATATATATATTAGGCCTGAGGCCCTAGTTTATCAGATAAACATGTTGTTCATCATTCAGAAGAGCGAGTATTCATATCTTTACTTCCTTGTTCAGTTATCAGTTTATTAGCTAGCAGTTCAGTTTCACTTTCAGTATTTACAGTTCTTTTGTTCAGCTATTTTACATAGCAGTACAATTCAAATGTACTGACGTCCCTTTTGCCCGGGGCCTATATCTCACAATACAGGTAATGATTTTCAGGTTGACGATTCTGCTTGCTAGGACATCTCGTATCAGCTATTGGTGAGCCCCAGTATTTCGGGGCCTTATCTCTATTTTGTTTTAGTCATTATAGTATTTCAGTTAATAAGGTATACCAGGGACCTTGTCCCGGTAAACAGTTAGCATTTTTAGTATTATTTAGAGGCTTCATAGACTATAACCCAGTTAGTCAGATATTAGCAGGCCTTCATGTGTTAGCCTTGTCGGTTACTTGTTTATACTTGTAGACCTTTCAGTATTTTCCATATCTATGATATTTCAGTCAGACCCTTTAGTGGATTATCATCTTTTATATTTACCTCTAGCTCATAGTTATACCATATGTTAAACCAGCCATACAGTTGGTTCGCTTGGTCACATGCAGTCAGGCACCAAGTGCCGTGTTACACCCAGACCATGGTTCGGGGGGTGACAAAGCTTGGTATCAGAGCCCTAGGTTTAAAAGTCCTAGGGAGTCTATGAAGCCGTGTCCAGTGGGGTCTCTTTTATGTGTGCGCGCGCGCCACACATGTAAACAGCTGACCACCAAGACATCTAGAATTGTTCCATTTATTTCATACTCTAGATTGTGCAGTTAGAGCTATGCTTTTAGGAATCTTTCTAACCCGTGCGAACTGCGTATTTAAAAAAAAAATGTCTGCAAAAAGAAAGTACATCAGGAGGGCCTCAACTACTAGCCAAGGGGCCACAACTAATGCTGCTCAGGAGGAGAACACTTCGGCCCAGGGGGTTGCACCGGCTCAGTGCCCAGTGCTTCAGACATGAATGTTAGGGGAGCTATCCAATTGCTCACCCAGATTGTTGCTACTCAGGCTCAAAGGCAGGGAACAAGTGATGTTCATGAGATGGGTAGTTCCAGGTCTAGGGAATTCCTCAACATGAAACCTCCCGTCTTCACTGGGTCCAAAAAGGATGAGGACATGCAAAACTTCATTGATGAGGTTTAGAAGATATTTTGAGTGATGCATGCTATAGACACTGAGGCAACAATGCTTATTGCATACCAGCTGAAGGATGTTGCCAACACTTGGTATGAAACATGGGAAGAGTCCCAAGGGGAGGATGCAGATCCTGCGACTTGGAAGGAGTTTGCAGATGCGTTCCTTGAGCACTTTCTACCCATTGAGGTCTTGGAAGCTAAGGCTTTGGAGTTTGAGAGACTCAGACAGAATGATATGAGTGTGAATGAGTACTACCTCAAGTTCATCTCTGGCCGAGTATGCTCCGAAAATGGTACGTGATATGAGGGTCAGAGTCAGGCATTTTGTGTTGGGGCTTTCAGATGATTTGTTTGCTGATGCTAATATAGCTGCTCAGAATAATGAGATGACCATCACTAAAATGGTTGCCTTTGTTCAAGGGAACGAAGACAGGTTGAAATAAGAAGAACGGCTACAGAAAGAGAAGGATAGGGAATTTAGCAAGAGATCTAAGTCTGCAGGAAATTTCAGCCATGGGAGATCTCAAGCAGGAGGCAATCTCCAGTTCTTCAGGAAATCAAAATCAGGACTCGCTCCATCTTCAGCTAGTGCACCGGTTCAGAGGTCCAAGTTTAACAAGAAAAACTAAAATTTCAGAGCAGCAGGCTCACAGTCACAGACTAGTGTGGGCTATAGAGGCCTTGAGTACCCTACTTGCAACACAAGTCTTAAGAAGGATCCAGGGGTGTGTCATTTGGGCACAAATGGTTGCTTTGGGTGCGATCAGCTGGGCCACTTCTTGAGGGATTTTCCATTAGCAAAGTAGAACAGTGAAGGCAATGTAGGTTAGTCCACTAATTCAACATCCCCTCATAACTCTCAGGCCCAACAAGGGCGCGGTACAGTAAAGCCTAGTAATGCAGGCAGTGGTCGAAACCGGTTGTATGCACTGGCAGGCCGTGAGGATACAAAGGCTTGTGGATGTTGTCACATGTATGCTAACAATATTCACTTTTTATGTCTATGTTCTTATAGATGCGGGATCCACCCTATATTATGTAAGCCCATATATTGCAATGAAATTTAGGATAGAACCAGAAAAGTTGTGTGAACCCTTTGAAGTGTCCACTCCAGTTGGAGAATCAGTTATAGCAAGGTGTATCTATAGGGGATGTCTAGTCAAAGTGCATCACCGTCTTACTATAACAGACTTAGTAGAATTGGAAATAGTAGACTTCGATGTGATCATGGGCATGGATTGGTTAGAGTCATGTTATGCCACAGTGGGTTGTAGAACCAAAATAGTAAGTTTTGAATTTCCCGGTGAACCGATCTTAGATGGAAGGGTGATGCAGTAATACCTAGGGGTAGGGTTATTTCCTATATTAAAGCTAGAAAGATGATCTCCAAGGGATATATCTATCACCTTGTTCGAGTTAAGGATGCGGATGCTCAGATACCCACTCTCCAGTCGGTACCAATTGCAAATGAGTTTCCAGAAGTGTTCCCCGAAGATCTCACTCACTGGGATTCCTCCCGATAGAGAGATTGACTTTGAAATTGATCTACTTCTAGGCACTAAGCCGATATCTATTCTGCCTTACAGAATGGCTACAACAGAGTTGAAAGAGTTAAATGTCTAGTTGAAAGACCTTCTAGATAAGGGATTTATAAGGCCAGGTGTCTCACCCTGGGGAGCACCAGTCTTGTGTGTCCGAAAGAAGGATGAATCTTTGCGTATGTGCATTGACTATCGTCAGTCGAATAAAGTCACCATCAAGAACAAGTACCCTCTTCCTAGTATAGATGATTTATTTGATCAACTTCAGGGTGCCCAGTGTTATTCCAAGATTGACCTCAGATCGGGATACCATCAGTTGAAGGTTAAGGAAGTTGATATTCCAAAAACAACTTTTAGGACTCGTTATGGGCATTTCGAATTTTTGGTAATGTCATTTGGTTTAACTAATGCACTAGAAACTTTCATGGACCTTATGAATAGGGTCTTTAAGCCTTATCTTGATTTGTTTGCTATTGTGTTTATTGACGACATCTTGATTTATTCCCATAGTGAGACTGACCATGTAGAACATCTCAAAATTGTGTTGTAGACACTGTAGGATCACAATCTATATGCAAAATTTTCTTAGTGTGAATTCTGGTTGAAATTAGTAGCGTTTTAAGGCCATGTCATCTCAGGGGAAGGCGTGAAGGTTGACAAACAGAAAATAGAGGCAGTGAAGAATTGGCCTAGACCCACCTCAGTATCGAATATAAGAAGTTTCTTGGGTCTAGTAGGCTATTATAGGCGTTTCGTAGAGGGGTTTTCTTCTATGTCATCCCCTTTGACTAGATTAACTCAGAAGAAAGTGAAGTTCCATGGTCGGACACGTGCGAGAAAAGTTTTGATGAGTTAAAGAAGTGGTTGACTTCAGCTCCAGTCCTGACACTCCCTGAAGGAACCGAAGGGTTTGTTGTTTATTGTGATGCCTCAGGGGTTGGTCTTGGGTGTGTATTAATGCAGCACGATAAATTCATAGCCTACGCATCGAGATAACTCAAGGCCCATGAGAAGAATTATACGACTCTTGATCTTGAATTAGCAGCTGTGGTATTTGCACTTAAGATCTCGCACCATTATTTGTATGGGGTACATGTTGACATTTTTACAGATCATAAGAGTCTCCAGTACATCTTCAAGCAAAGAGAATTAAATCTACATCAGAGAAGGTAGCTCGAATTACTTAAAGATTATGATGTTGATATCCTCTATCATTCGGGGAAAGCAAATGTTGTAGCCGATGCTCTCAATCGGCATTCTATGGGAAACTTATCCCATGATGAGGCAGACAAGCAAACTATGATGAAGGAAGTCCACCGGTTAGCAAGTCTAGGATTTTGACTTTTGGACTCCGAAGATGGTGGCATTGTTCTCCAGAACAGGGCTGAATCCTCCTTAGTAGCCAAAGTAAAAGAAAAAGAGTTCAGTGATCCCTACTTATTGCAGCTGAAGGAAGGAATTCACAAACACAAGATTATGGCTTTTGAACAAGGGGAAGATGATGGTACTTTGAGATACAGAGGCAGACTATGCGTTCCAGAAGTAGATGAGCTCAGAGAGCGGATTATGTCAGAAGCCCACAATACCAGGTATTCTATTCACCAAGGTTCCACAAAGATGTATCATGATCTTAAGGAGGTTTATTGGTGGAACGATATGAAAAAGAATATAGCAAAGTTCGTGGCTAAGTGTCCAAATTGTCAGCAGGTGAAAGTCGAACACCAAAGACCAGGCAGTTTAACTCAGAATATAGAAATTCCCATTTGGAAATGGGAGATGATAAACATGGACTTCATAATAGGTCTACCTCGCTCGTTCCGGAAGCATGATTCGATTTGGGTGATTGTAGACCGACTTACCAAGTCAGTTCACTTTTTGCCAGTGAAGACTACAGATTAGGCCGAGGATTATGCCAAGTTGTATATCAAAGAAATTGTCCGATTGCATGGGACTCATTTGTCCATTATCTCAGATCGTGGTGCTCATTTCACAGCAAACTTTTGGAAATCCTTTCAGAAGGGATTGGGCACAACGGTGAACCTCAACACCAGTTTTCATCCTCAAACAGATGGCCAGGCGGAACATACTGTCACACCTCCTTTTTACTATATTACACCTCATGAAGGGTATAATAAAAGGAGTTTTTCCAATTAAAGGACAATCGAAACGTGATTCGTTTATTAAGAGATTCAGAGTCGCCACTTGGGAGATTTATGGTGTCCCAAGTCACTGGTTTGAATCCCGAATCGAGGAAGGGTTTGACTCTACTAACAGTCCGCGAACCAAAAATCCGGATAAGGAATTCTGTTAACCCGGAAGAAGGTGTTAGGCATTCCCGAATTCTGTGGTTCTAGCACGGTCGCTCAACTGTTGTATTTGTTTTTATCTGATTCCGATTATATGTTTTAAAATATGTGCATTAGTGTTTCGCTTTTTAGTTTTAAAGAATTGCAACGTCGTGAAAATGCATTCCTTAACCACACCATACCAGTACGCCTGTGGCTTTAGATACA
>MU697847.1:2405-20649 GCA_026770625.1 Nicotiana glauca
TTTTCTCAAGGGTCTTACTGTCCTATATAGCATGATGGAGTGCTTTACGTGTTTTCTTACCGCTCAGTTATTATTTACTCTTATTACTCATTGAGTTGGAGTACTCACTTTACTCCCTGCACCTCGTGTGCAGTTGCAGGTATTGTTCACCCGGTAGCGGGTTTTGCGTTGATTGAAGGTATCACTATTGTAGCGGAGTAAGGTGACCGCCAGCGTCCGCGGCACCTGATTTTCCCTTCTTTGATTTTAAATTTGATTCCTGTAAATTACAGACTCTGTAGTTGTGTTCAGGCTTCTTTAGATGCTCGTGACTTGTGACACCCCGGTTGGGCTGAGTTGGGTGGTAAATATCAGTTATTAATGCCATTAAGTCGTATTATTTGTTCATTTATGTTTATTAACTGTTAAAAAGGGGCATTGTTGTTCTGTTGGTTGGCCTTGTCTTCACGAAAGGCGCCATCACGACCGGGTTTGGGAATTGGGTCGTGACAGATACCAACTTGTCATGACCCAAAGCCCGCACTGGTCGTGATGGCGCCTCTCGTGAAGACGAGGCCAGCCAACTAACCCAAATCGACCTTTCAAAAATAGTTACACATGAATAAACAACGTAAATATCACTTAATAGGATTTAATTAGCGAAAAACCAACCCAACACAGCCCTAAACGGGGTGTCACAAGTCACGAGCATCTATCATAATGTAAATCCACTACAGTTCTAAAATGTACCAAACCGGAATAATGAATAAAAGAGAAAAATATGGTGCTGTGAACGCTGACAGTCACCTCCCTTCTCATATAACTCTGCCTCTGATTGGCCCAAAACCCGCTACTGAGTGAATAGATACCTGCATCTGCACACGAGGTGCAGGGAGTAAAGTGAGTACTCCAACTCAGTGAGTAATAAAGGTAAATAAGAACTGAGCAGTAAGAAATCACATAAAGCAACAAACATGTTATATCGAAGCAGGGTACAATCCTTTGAGAAAATAGTAAGTTTGTGAAATCTTTGGAAATATCTTGGCTCAGTTTAAAGCTCTTTTGAAAATGATCATTTCAACAGTTACGAAAATGATTTCAAGTACTGATAAGCACGGAAAATCCGCCCCTCAGACACAAATACCACAATGTAATAGGTAAAAAGGCAATAAATATGCAAGATGAGCACATAAAGTTCGCCCTTCAGGCAATATCTCAAAACAGCACCAGCCCATCGGGCTCACTCTCAGAAACACTCTCTGAACACTCTCAGCCCCTCGAGCTCTCTCTCTCTCAGATCACTCTCAGAATAGTATCATAGAGTAACCGCTGCAGCGCGCAGCCCGATCTACATCTCACTGCAGCGTGCAGCTCGATCCATATATCGTCGACGGCGCCCACTGGGGGTGTGCAGACTCCGGGAGGGGCCCCTTACGGCCCAAGCGCAATATCAAGCCACCTCGTGACATATAAAATAAGGCTTGAAAGCCTTCTCACATCACTCATAAGGCCTGAAAGCCTCCTCACATCATTCATAAGGTGTAAAAGCCTCCTCAAATCACTCTTAAGGCCTGAAAACCTCCTCATATCACTCATAAGCCTAAAAGCCTCCTTACGTCACTCATAAGGCCTGAAAGCCTCCTCACGTCATTGAAGCCACCTCGTGGCACATAAAGTATCTCAGGCCCTCGGCCTCATATCACTCAGCATATCCTCACATATGGCCCTCGGCCTCACTCATTCCGAAAATCATCACAAGCCCCTCGGGCATTTGTAAAATAATAGTTTTTAGCCCAAAACATCATTTAGAAATATCATTTAAGCTTCAAACTTGAGTAAAATTGGCTGAGTTGTAAAACAGTAGATTTCAGTGTGACTGAGTTTAAATAGTACGGCAAAACGGTGAGGAAATGGTGATAAAATCTCCGAAGGGTTCAAATAATTTGCACGAATCCCAAATATGACAATCAGCACAAATCATGAAAATAACAAATAAGTTTCAGTCAAATACGCGGTAAAATCATCAATCGGGATGGACCAAGTCACAATCCCCAATGGTGCTCTACCCCACGCTCGCTATCCGGCGTGCAAGTCACCTCAATATAGCACTACAGTGTGCAAATCCGGGGTTTCAAACCCTCAGGATATCATTTACAATCATTACTCACCTCGAACTGGCAAAATCTCTAGCTCTAGATGCCTTTTCTTATCACATTTGCCACCACACGCGTCAAATCTAACCAAAATCGGAGCGAATACATCACAATATGCTAAGGGAACAAAGCCCAAGGGAAAACAATCAATAACAGGCACAAATCCCAAAATTACCGAAACTCGAGCCCCGAGCCCACTTCTCGAAACTCAAAAATTCTTACACCAATGTGTTCCTTATCTCGCCACGAGTCAATACATATAAAGAACACCAAAATCAGAGTCCAAATGACCCCTCAAATCCCAATTTGAAATATTAAAACTCAAGCCCTAGTTCTTCCCCTTTTTGCTAAGTTTCCATGGATTTCAAGGTCAATTTAACAATAAAATCGTGTTTTTAGATCATAGGACTTACCTCCAATCGATCCCAGTCAAAACCCTCTTCAATTCCCACCCAAAAGCTCTCAAGGATTCTCAAAAATAGTGAAATTAAACTTAAACTCGCGGATGAAATAATATAAAAACCATTCTGCCCAGGTGACCTTTTACTCTATGCGAATGCAAGGGCCTTATCGCGTTCGCGATGCTCAAACATTCCATTGCCAAAAATTACCCTTTGTGAATGCGGTCACCCACCCGCGAATGCAAAGCTATGACTGCTGACACTACGTGAACGCGAACGCGATGAACAAACACATGCTGGATCTCAGACCCCTTCTATGCGAACGCGATGACTGCCCGCGAACGCGAATCTCAAGGAATTCCCTCTCCACGAACGCGATACCCATAATGCAAACTCGAAGAGTAAACCTCCTGCCCTACCAATTTCCCCTATGCGATCGCAACGCCCCTTCGCGATCACGATGACCAAATTTCTGCAACACTTCAGCTAGAAAATCTGCAACTTCCAAGGCTAGAATTGGTCCGTTTGACCATCCGAAATAACCCCACAGCCCCCGGGACCTTAACCATAAATGCTAACCCATCCTAAAACATCTCTCAAACTCATTCCAATCATCAGAACACATCAATCAACACTAAAATCATCAATTACATCGGATTCAAGCCTAAGTTCTTCTAAAACTTCCGAAACACGCATTCGATCAAAAACCCAACCAAAACACCTCCGAATAACCTAAAATTTTGCACACACATCCCACATCACCTAAAAAACTATTGCAACTCTCGAAATTCCATTCCAACCCTTGGATCAAAATCTCACCTATCAACCGAAATTCTCCAAAATACTAACTTCGCCAATTCAAGCGTAATTCTACAACAGACCTCCAAAATCACTTCCGATCACGCTCCTAAGTCATAAATCACCTAATGGAGCTAGCCAAATCATAAAAATTCCAATCTGAGCTCATATACACATAAGTCAACTCTTGGTCAAACCTTTCAAATTCAAGGCTTTCTATAGAAACTGTTCTTTCAAATTCATCCCGATTTTTTCCTGAAACTAAAAACCAATGATCTACATTAGTCATAATGCATAACACGGGGCAAGTCATGCCTGAGAACTGACGATCAAAGTGCAAAAGTTCAAAATGACCGGTTGGGTCGTTACAAGATCCTTGGGTAACGTTTCTTTAATCCTTTCTAGTTATATTCCATCAATCTTTAGTTAATTTCATCATTTAATTTCGAAATTTTGGTAGAAATTGGGGGAAAAGTTCTTAGACATTTAATTGAGGATTTGAGGGGACATTTGGACTCCGATTTCAGTGTTCTTGTTATGTATAGACTCATGAGAGTACGAGGGTTCTGAAAATATAAAATTTATCCGATTCCGAGATGTTGGTCTGAGGGGCGTCTTTGTCATTTTGCCTAAATTTGTGTCTTAGCTTTAAATTAAATAGTAGAATCAGTTGCTTGAGATGTTATTTACGATATGTAATTGAATTGAATAGATTTGCGCCATTTGGAGTCGGAGACTCGTGGCAAAGGCGTGGGTTCTAGTTGATTTTTTAGCCGGTTCAAGGTAAGTGGCTTGTCTAACCTTGTGTGTGGGACCTTTCCCCTTAGGATACGATATTTGGTAATTAAATGCCTTGTACGTGAGGTGATGAGCGCGTGCTTGAGCTTATCATTGAAAATTCGATTTTATTTGAAGTATATAAATTGAGTTTCTTTTCTTACGTGTTTTACTCTAATTGCAACCTTAGCCTGTGTTAGTTTAGAGGAGCATGTTTAGTTGACTTACCCGCCTAATTGATTAAATTTGCTTTGTTTGTATTTCGTGAAGTATGTTAGGCTAGAATTTAGAATTTTACTATTACTTGTTATGAGTTGAGCATTTATTTCGATATTCTTGAGTTGTTATTGTGTGTTTTAAATTTGGGACTATGGGACGGTATCCCGGGAGATCCCCTACACGTGTTATGTTCTAGACTGAGGGTGCAGGATACCAAGAGATCCCCGACTCACTATTGAGGATACCAAGAGATCCTCGGGATACCAAGAGATCCCTGACTTGCTATTAAGGATACCAAGAGATCCTCGAGATACCAAGAGATCCCCGACTCACTATACTCGGTATTGAGGATACCAAGAGATCCGCGAGATACCAAGAGATCCCTCACGTATATGATAAGGATACCAAGAGATCCTCGGGATACCAAGAGATCCCCGACTATTATTTCCTGTTGTGAGCAGTATTCTTTATATTGATTATTTCTACTTTCTATTACAGTTTCCCTTATTTATCATGCTTAGATTCTCATTGTAGACTTTATCTATACTGTTTCTCCTTATCATATCATTTATTATGTTTTATCTTAGTAGGGCCCCTACCTTTCCGCGTCACTACCCAACCGAGGTTAGGCTTGGCACTTACTGAGTACCGTTGTGGTGTACTCATGCCCCTTCTGTGTATGTTTTTCATGTGCAGATCTATGTACTTCATCTCAGGCGCACTATCCTTGAAGCAAGGAGAGCTACGGAGACTTCGAGGTACATCTGCAGTGTCCGCAGACCGAAGAGTCTCCTTCTTTGCTCTATTTGTAGTATTTAGCCTTCTTTTCATACTTTTGCTTGAGACATTCTGGAGTTAGAGCCGTGTATTACTTTCCGTTTGCTTGTGTTCCTGTGAGTTTTTGGGTTTTGGGGTGATATTGTAGACTTCCGAATTATTGAGTGGTATATGCCGAGCGGCATTTTTATACAGTTTTCTTTTAGTTGTTCAGTTTTAAATAAATTATTTTGCAAGTTATGTTGTTTTCCACATTGTTAGGCTTACCTGGTTATAGGGACTATGTGCCATCACGACATGTTCACGGAGCGCGAACTAACGTCGTGACAAGTTGGTATCAGAGCTCTAGTTTCATAGGAGTCACGAAACACAGGCCGATTTATTAGAGTCTCACTGATCGGTACAGAGACGTCTGTACTTATCTACGAGATGCTATGTAACCGTTAGGAAAATTTCCACTTTATTTGATTCCCCATCGTGCGAGATTTTGATTTCACAATTCTAAACCTTTGTCTTCCATTCTCTCACGGATGGTGAGAACACGTGCTGCCCGAGATGATCCGACACCTACGCCCCTTGCGAGAGCCGTCAGATGTCGGGGCTGGGGTAGAGGCCGAGGACGCACTCGTGGTGCAGCGAGAGAACCTGCGCGTGCTGCTGCCGAGGTACAACCAGCAAATCCAGCCAGGGTTCAGGCATCTGACATGCCTACTGCCATTGCCACTCCAGCCCTTCAGGAGACTTTGGCACACTTCCTGAGCATGTTTGGTACATTGATTCAGGGAGGATTGATTCAGGTTGTACCGACTACTTCACCGATTGGGGGAGGGACCTAGACTTCCGCCACCCCCACTCCAGAGAAGCGATTTCCCAATTGTCAGATTTCAGGAGTCATGGCGACACAGCCTGTGGTCCCAGTTCAGTGGGTGGTGAGGACCTCTTGCCGAGTAGGGGACAGGTAGGTCCAGGAGAGAGAGGACACACAAGGTCAGGAGGGAGAGTATAGAGGAGTGAGTAGACCTCGCAAACCGGGGAGATATACAGGTCCTTATTTTGGAGGCAGGGCGCGTCATGGTAGAGGTTTTGTAGGTCAGCCAGCTCAGTTTGCATCTCAGAGTTCCCACAGAGTTGTAGGTGTTTAGGGGTCTTGGAGTACCCGTACCGCACAGTTCCCACTTCTACATTAATCACGAGGTTTCTTTGAGTGTGGTGACATATGCCATGTGGTGAGTTATTTCCCTAGACTCGGGAGGAGTGCACCTCCACAGACTTCTCAGCCTGAGCGCCCCCCGCAGAGTTCTCAGGATATGGTTACAACCTCAATTGCTACCCCGCCTACCTATACCGAGGCTATTGCCTCTGATTCTATCATCATAGGTATTGTCATAGCTTGTTATAAAGGTTTACCAATTCTATTCGATCTAGGCTCCACTTGATTTTATGTGTCTTCTTATTTTGCTCCGCATTTGGGTGTACCTCGGGATTTCCTTGAGTTTCCTTATTTATGTTTCTACTCCTATAGGGGATTCTCTTGTTATGGACCGCGTTTATCGGTCATGTTTGGTTAGTATTCGTGGTTTTGAGACCAGAGCAGATTTATTATTACTCAGTAAGGTTTATTTTGATATTATTTTTGGGCATGGATCAGTCGTCGCCCCATTATGCTATTCTTGATTGTCACGCCAAGACCGTGACGTTGGCTATGCAAGGTATACCTCATGTTGAGTGGAGTGGTACTTTAGATCACACTCCCATTAGAGTTATCTCTTTTCTTAAAGCTCAGACGTATGGTTGAGAAGGAATGTGACACGTATTTAGCTTATGTGAGATATGTCAGTGTTGATACCCCTTCCGTTGATTCGGTCCCAATGGTACGGGATTATTTCGATGTGTTTCCAACTGATCGTCCAGGCATGCAGCCTAATAGAGATATTAATTTTGGCATTGATTTGTTGTCGGGCACTCAGCCCATTTCCATTCCTCCGTACCATATGGCTCTTCCTGAGTTGAAGAAGTTGAAGGATCAGTTGCAGGAATTGCTTGATAAGGGTTTTATTCGACCCAGTGTTTCACCGTGGGGTGCTCCTGTCTTGTTTGTGAATAAAAAGGATGGTTCTATGCGTATGTGTATTGATTATTGCTAGTTGAATAAGGTTACAGTAAATAACCGTTATCCTTTGCCTCGTATTGATGATCTGCTTGGCTTCAGGGCGCACAAATGTTTTCTAAGATTGACTTGCACTCAGGTGACTATCAGTTGAAGATTCGGGAGCCAGATATCCCGAAGACTGCCTTCGGGTCTTGGTATAGACATTACGAGTTCCTTGTTATGTCATTTGGGCTGACCAATGCCCCAACAACTTTTATACATTTGATACACAGTGTGTTCCGGCCATATCTCGACTCGTTCATGATTGTTTTCATAGATGATATCCTTGTATACTCCCGGAGTCGGAAAGATCACGAGCAACACCTGAGGACAGTGCTTCAGGCCCTGAGAGAGAAGACGTTATATGCAAAGTTCTCAAAATGTGAGTTTTGGTTGGATTCTGTGGCATTCTTAGGCCACGTGGTATCGAGTGAGGGCATTCGAGTGGATCCAAAAAAGGTAGAGGCCGTGCAGAGTTGGCCCAGGTCGTCCTCAGCTACAGAGATTCGCGGTTTCCCTGGTTTGGCAGGCTACTACCTTCGTTTGTGGAGGGATTTTCATTGATTGCGGCCCCTATGACTAGATTGACCTAGAAGGGTGCCCCATTTCGGTGGACAAGAGGAGTGTGAGGCGAGCTTTCAGAAACTCAAGACAACTTTGACTACAGCCCCAATTTTGATATTATCTACCAGTTCGGGGTCTTATACTGTCTATTGTGATGCCTCGAGGGTTGGCCCCGGAGCGGTGTTAATGCAGAATGGTAGGGTAATTGCCTACGTGTCCAGACAGTTGAAGATACATAAGAAAATTACCCTTTCCATGACCTTGAGTTAGCTGCTATTATTCATGCCTTGAAGATCTGGCGTTATTATTTGTACGGTGTGCCTTGTGAGATCTATACTGACCACTGGAGAGTTTGGGGAGTTTGGCTTATTTACCAGCTTTAAAGAGGTCTATGGTGATGGATGTTCAGGCCTTAGCCAGCCAGTTCGTGAGATTTGGATCTTTCGGAGCCTAGTCGGGTTCTAGCTTTTGTGGTTTCCCAATCTTCTTTATTTGATCACATCAGGGAGCGGCAGTATGATGACCCTCATTTGCTTGTCCTTAAGGACAAGGTTCAGCATGGTGATGCCAAAGATGAGACCATTGGAGATGATAAGGTATTGAGGATGCAGGGTCGGATTTGTGTTCCCAATGTTGATAAACTTTGAGAGTTAATTTTAGCAAAGGCCCATAGTTCACAGTATTTCATCCATCCGGGTGCTGTGAAGATGTATCAGGACTTGAGGCAGCACTATTGGTGGAGGTGGATGAAGAAGGATATAGTTGGATATGTAGCTAGATGCCTCAACTATCAGCAGGTGAAGTATGAGCACCCGAGACCGAGTAGGTTGCTTCAGCAGATAGAGATCCCGAAGTGGAAGCGGGAGCGGATCACCATAGACTTTCTAGTTGGAGGGTTATTGTGGATTGTCTGACCAATTCCACTCATTTTATTCCTATATTTACTACTTATTCATCGGAGCGGTTGGGAGAGATTTTATATCCGGGAGATAGTTCGTCTGTATGGTATTCCAGTTTCTATTATTTCAGACAGAGGTACTCAGTTTTCATCACGGTTTTGGAGGGTCGTTCAGCGGGAGTTGGGTAATCGGGTGGAGTTGAGCACAATATTTCACCCCCAGATGGACGGACAGTCCAAGCGCACTATTCAGATTCTTGAGGATATGCTCCGTGCGTGCATGATTGGGTTTGGAGGGTCTTGGGATCAGTTCTTGCCATTAGCAGAGTTTTCTTACAACAACAGTTATCAGTCCAGCATTCAGATGGCGTCGTATAAGACTTTATATGGTAGGAGTTGTAGATTTTCGATGTATTGGTTTGAGCCGGATGAGGCCAGGCTATTGGGCACAGAGTTGCTTCAGGATGCATCGGAGACGGTTAAGGTGATTCGGGATAGACTCCATACAGCCCAGTCCAGATAGAAGAGCTACGCGGACAGGAAGGTTCGTGATGTTTCATATATGGTCGGAGAGTGGGTTCTGCTTCGGGTTTCGCCTATGAAGGGCGTTATGAGATTTGGAAAGAAAGGGAAGTTGAGTCCGAGATTTATTGGCTCTTTTGAGATATTGAGGCGTGTTGGGGAGGTTTCTTATGAGTTTGCCTTACCTCTCAGCCTGACAGGAGTTCATCTGGTATTTCAAGTTTCGATGCTCCGGCAATATCACGGCGACCCGTTGCACGTGTTGGATTTCAGTTCAGTCCAATTGGACAAGGATTTATCTTATGTTGAGGAGCCAGTGGCTATATTGGACAAGCAGGTTAGAAAGTTGAGTTCAAAAAACATTGCTTCAGAAAAGGTTTAGTGGCGGGGTCAACCGGACGAAGAGGCGACTTGGGAGACCGAGCAGGATATGCGCAGCAGTTACCTTCATCTTTTCACTACATTAGGTATGTATTTATGCTCGTTCGAGGACGAACGAATGTTTAAGTGTAGGAGGATATGACGACCCGGCTAGTTAGCTTAATAATTAACGCCCTGATCCCCTATTAAATGCTTTCCCCAAGTCTATTTATTCTAATTTGAATTGCCGGGATGTTCGATTTTGAGTTTTAGAGATTTTTGGGACACTTAGTCCCTAAATGAGAGCTTAAGTGTTGGAAAATTTTCTGTAGTCATAACATTGTGAAGACGACCTCAGAATGGAAATCTGATGGTTCTGTTAGCTCCGTTAGGTGATTTCGGGGTTGGGAGCATGTTCGGAATGTGTTTTGGAGGTCCGTGGCTGATTTAGGCTTGAAATGCCGAAGTTTGAGTTTTTGAAGTTTCCGGTCCAATAGTGAGATTTTGATTTGAGGGTCGAAATGGAATTCTGGAAGTTGCAGTAGCTCTGTCATGTCATTTTGGGATGTGTGTGTAAAGTTTCAGGTCATTCGGACGAGGTTTGGTTAGGTTTTTTATCGAAAGCGTGTTTTGATAGAATTTGAGGTTCTTAGGCTCAAATCCTTGATTTAAATCGAGTTTCCGGCCGTTGTTTTAGGTGGTTTAAGGGTTGGTACAAGATTGAAAGAGGTATTAGGTGTTATTGGTGGTTTTGTTTGAGGTCTCAGGGGCCTCGGGATGATTTTGGATGGTTGTCGGGAAGATCGGAGAAGTGTTGCAGTAGCTGAAGCATTTCTGCTTCTGGTATTTTTTCTTTTGCGGCTTGGGAACCGCAGAAGCGGACGTTAGTGTTCCCTCAGTTTTTCACAGAAGCGGAAGTTTTACCGTACATGCGATTTCGCACCTACGAGATTCTCATCGCAGATGCGGCCCTGGGCTGACTATTTGAAACCGCAGAAGCAATGTGAGACACGCAGAAGCGGAACCGCAGGAGCGGTTATAGGTCCGCAAAAGCAGAATATGGACACTTAAGGGTAAGCCGCATAAGCGGCACATGGTCCGCAGAAGTGGAACCACGGGTGCGGTCCCTTAACCGCAGAAACGGAAATCACTGGAGTAAAATATAAAATTTGAGGGTTTAGTTTCAAAAATGGGAAAATCAAATTGGAGCTGGGGAGAGGGCGATTTTGAGAGGGTTTCGAAGAGGAGATCTTTGGGTAACGTTTCTTTAATCCTTTCTAGTTATATTTCATCAATCTTTAGTTAATTTCATCATTTAATTTCGAAATTTTTGTAGAAATCGGGGGAAAAATTCTTTGACCTTTAATTGAGGATTTGAGGGGTCATTTTGACTTCGATTTCAGTGTTCTTGTTATGTATAGACTCGTGAGAGTACGAAAGTTTTGAAAATGTAAAATTTATCCGATTTGGAGATGTTGGCCTGAGGGGCGTCTTGGTGATTTTACCTAAATTTGCGTCTTAGATTTAAATTAAATAGTAGAATCAGTTTCTTTAGATGTTATTTATGATATGTAATTTAATTGAATAGATTTGGGCCATTTGGAGTCGGATACTCGTGGCAAAGGCATGGGTTCTAGTTGATTTTTGAGTCCGTTCGAGGTAAGTGGATTGTCTAACCTTGTGTGGGGGACCTTTTCCCTTAGGATACGATATTTGGTAATTGAATGCCTTATACGTGAGGGGACGAGCGCGTGTTTGAGCTAATCGTTGAAAATTCGGTTTTATTTGAAGTATTTAAATTGAGTTTCTTTTCTTACATGTTTTACTCTAATTGCAACCTTAGCCTTTGTTAGTTTAGAGGAGCATGTTAGTTGACTTACCCACCTAATTGCTTAAATTTGCTTTATTTGTATTTCATGAAGTATGCTACGCTAGAATTTTACTGTTACTTGTTATGAGTTGAGCATTTATTTCGATATTCTTGAGCTGTTACTGTGTGCTTTAAATTTGGGACTACGGGACGGCATCCCGGGAGATCCCCTGCACGTGTTATGTTCTGGACTGAGGGTGCGGGTTACCAAGAGATCCCCGACTTACTATTGAGGATACCAAGAGATCCCTGACTTGCTATTGAGGATACCAAGAGATCCCTGACTTGCTATTGAGGATACCAAGAGATCCTCGGGATACCAAGAGATCCCCGACTTGCTATTGAAGATACCAAGAGATCCCCGACTTGCTATACTCGCTATTGAGGATACTAAGAGATCCCTTGCCTATATGATAAGGATACCAAGAGATCCTCGGGATACCAAGATATCCCCGGCTATTATTTCCTGTTGTGAGCAGTATTCCTTATATTGATTGTTTCTGCTTTCTATTACAGTTTCATTTATTTATCCTGCTTAGATTCTCGTTGTAGACTTTATCTATACTGTTTCTCCTTATCCTATCATTTATTATGTTTTATCTCGTAGGGCCCTAACATTTCCTCGTCACTACCCAATCGAGGTTAGGCTTGGCACTTACTGAGTACCGTTGTGGTGTACTAGTGCCCCTTCTGCGCATGTTTTCATGTTCAGATCCAGGTACTTCTTCTCAGGCGCACTATCCTTGAAGCAAGGAAAGCTACGGAGACTTCGAGGTACATCTACAGTATCCGCAGACCGAAGAGTCTCCTTCTTTACTCTATCTGTAGTATTTAGCCTTCTTTTTGTACTTTTGCTTTAGACATTCTGGAGTTAGAGCCGTGTATTACTTTCCATTAGCTTGTGTTCCCGTGAGTTTCTGAGTTTTGGGGTGATATTGTAGACTTCCGCATTATTGAGTGGTATATGCCGAGCGTCATATTTATACAGTTTTCTTTTAGTTGTTCAGTTTTAAATAAATTATTTCGCAAGTTACGTTATTTTCCGCATTGTTAGGCTTACCTGGTTATAGGGACTAGGTGCCATCACGACATGTTCATGGAGGGCGAACTGGGGTCGTGACAAGAGACAATGATGATGAGAAGTCAATGGTATGTGAATCAAATAGTGATGGTGTAGGTAGGAATTTAACATTTCCTAATTAGATACAATAAGAGGTTATAGAGGAATTCTCTACTTCATTTTACAAGAGGAAAAGAAGTTTAATTGAGAGTGACGAGGTTAATGGTGATGGAATGTGTTCCATCGGTCATGACAGTTCCCATAAAACGGGGGATCATAAGATTCTATGATGACAAAGATGAAAGGAAGTTTTATTCTCAACTTTCTTCCAAGTATGATTCGTAAAATGTTAATGGAATTCGTGATATTTATTCAGATTCAAACAATGATTTGACTGACAAAAGTATGAAAATGCTAATAAAAATAATTAAAGGTAAAATATTTTTCTTGGAAGAGTTCAGCATCCTTCTCTACCAAGAAAAACGTTTTACCTTTAATTCTTTTTATTAGCATTTCCATACTTTTGTCAGTCAAATCATTGTCTGAATCCGAAGAAATATCACCAATCCCATTAAGCTTGTACGGATCAAACTTGGAAGAAAGTTGAGAATAAAATTTCCTTTCATCTTTGTCATAATAGAGTCTTATGATCCCCGTTTGATGAGAACTGGCACGACCGACGAAAAATATTCCATCACCATCAACCTGTCACTATCAATTAAACTTTCTTTTCCTCTTGTAAAATGAAGTAGAGAATTCCTCTATAACCTCTTTTATCTACTTAGGAAATGTTAAATCCTACCTACACCATCACTATTTGAAACACATGTCATTGCATTCTCATCATCATTATCGCTAATGAGAACAACAATTGATCAAAGACACACCCTGTCAGGTACTGTATCCAAGTTATTCTTTGTATCCAAGTTCATCCCGAGGATAATCACCAAACCCACCAGACAGCTTCATGATGCCAATGAAGCAAGATCATGAGCTATTCAATGAAACTTGTATTGTAAAGAAGACGAAAGAGACTGATTCAGAAAGGTGGGTCGAGGGTCGAGCCTCGACTATAGATGTAAGTTTTTTACTTTTCATTAAGTATTCTGATTTACTTTTATATAAATTTTGAAATACTAATTTAATATAATTTTTCTTATAGGTTCGCTTCATAGCTGATGTGGGGGAATTCATACGCAGTCAGCCACCTAATGAGTCGGGCGAGGCAATCCAACTTTCGGACGAGGATGCTGAAAGAACACTCCTTGAGTACTTTATATACTTTGAACTAGACAATAGAACTAGTTTTCGAATGAGCTTGTAATATGTATTAACTTAATTTTGTTAGCTTAATATTTTAGTTCTATTGATCTTTATATTTTATTATTTTTTAGTGTTGTTGTTGTTGTTGGCATAAAATTCCTGTTTAGGATATTTGGTATAAGCTGGCAGGTGGTGTAGCTGCCAAAACAGGCAGTTTCTGCCAAAAATATACCAAGAAAAGCGACCAACTTTGGTCTCTAGTTGATTGCTTTTCACTTAAAAAAAATAATTTTCTGGGCAATAGCGACGAGTCTTGGTCGCTATTCTATTTAAAAAAAAATTCTGGTAATTTGGCGGCCAACTTTGGTCGCTTATATTTTTAAAAAAAAAATTAGTTCTTGCCATCAGCGACCAATTTTGGTCGGCCATTTAAATAAAAAATTATAAAAATTATTAATATTGCGGCCAAAGTTGGTCGCTTACTATGATTAATAATAAATAAAAATAAAACGTAATTTACATCTGAAGACCAACTTTGTTCGTCAAATTTATAATATTAAAATATTTGAGCGATCAAGGTTGGTCGCTATTTGCTTTACCTGGAAAATTTGATCCTTTTACCTGAGAGACCAAAGTTGGTCGCTAATTAGCGACCAACTTTGGTCCCTAAGGTAAAGGGATCAGCTTAATATCGACCAGGCGTGTTTGGTCGCTTTTTGGCCAATGGCAACCAACGTTGGTCGCTTTTTGTGATCGCCAAATCCCGAATTTTTAATAGTGGAAGTTGCAGTAGGCAGGAATATTTTTTTTTTTTGGACAGGGATATTTTTTATTTTATTAAATGCTGCAAGGATTCCATAATTTGTAGAAGAATACGATCTTTGAGAACATAAATAGCAATCATAGTTGGTCGTAATTTGAGAATACGGCCGATAAGCTTCTATTGTTGGTAAATGATGAAACTAGTATAAGCGAAATATTTTAATAAAAAATTTAACTTTATACCCATTAAGCCTAAATTATTTACCCTTAAATATTCAAATCTAAACTATTTACTTTTCCTACCTATGCAACCAATACTCTTTACCCGGCCCACATGATTTCTTGATATCATATCCAAGTCACATTAGGAAGATCTGTGATTTGGCTTATTTACTTCCCTTTCTTGATAAGAACATTTTTTCACTTTTCCCCACTTTGAATTTATTCCTAACGTGTTTAGCCAGCAATGAAATATATAAAAATGATGTCAAGTATGTACAACCTTTCTTATTCAAAGTTTTAATTTCGTCCCATATTTTCTTGTCGTCACCTAATTAAAACTAAAAGAGCACAACCACGAGGGACCTTTTCCAAAGCTGTGATGTTGACTTCTTGCCTTTTCTCTATCAAATTGACCGTCTCGATTATGGTAGCGATTTGTGTATATATACACAGAATAAATAATATCTCCTATGACTAGCATTTAAATAGGAATAAAAGCGACAATACCTGCATATAAGACCAAAAGGCTCTAATAAATATTACTATTACTTACATCAATTAATACTACTATTTGTTAATAACATTTACTTCTAAATACAACAACTGCAAAATATTAATTATTATTTATTATCTATAAAATTATTTATGAACAAAATTTATTACTCGTCTTTTTCTCTCTATATTGAATGCTTTGTTTGTGTTTTATGTTATTCATATAGAATTTCACTTAATTATACAATTGTTTTTTTTTCTGTATGTATGTACGTCTTATATTACATATTTATTCTTTTTATTTTTGATATTATGTGCGTATGAAGACCCACCATTGTTGAGCTTGAAGCTCCAGAATATAAAATTTTATTTTGAAGATTTATTGTTTGATTCTATGTGGGTGCTATAAAATATTGCTTATAGTACCTTCTGGAAGTTCATACTGAAATTTGATAGCTTTGGACCTAATTTGAGGTGATTGAGATCGAAATTTTCGGTTGAAAATCGAAGAAGAACACAGCTACAATATACCGCTACGGTATACAATATGTTGTAGGAGTATATAGCTATACTGCAATAATACACTATTATAATTTACAAAATAGTATACCGCTACAAAATACTAATATACTATAGGAGTATATAGTTATATTGCAACGGTATACTATTATAGTATACAATATATTATTATCGTATACTGTAATAATATGCAAGATACTGTAACAATATGCTGCAATAGTATACAATATACTATAATAATATACTTAGTACCTGTAAATTCACTTGCCTTTTTCCTTTTAATTTGTTTTAACCTTTTACCAAGCGTGAGGGGCAAATTAAAAATGTAAAAAAAAAATTATAGTATGATTTATGATGTAATGGTATACTCTTACAATTAATTTCTTTTAGAATTGTTTTAATTTTTTATTGACAACTGATATTATTTTAGTTTAAGAATTGAATTAATTTTTTTAACTCATTACGTACAATTGTATAACATGTTGGTATAGCTCTATACTATACTAGTATCATATGTTAGTTAATATTTTTTTTGTCGTATTAGCTACATTTAATTGGTGAACAATTTGATTTTTCTTTAGTAATAATATATTTTAAAAAAAGAATAATAAAAATAGTGAAAAAAGTAAATGAAATTAGATTATGAAAAGAAAAAAAATATTAAAAAAGAAGTTAAATAAAATTAGAAAAGAAAAAAAGAAAAAAAATAAGAAAAAACGAAAAAAAAGAAAAGGAAAAAAGAAAAAAAAAGAAAAAAGAAAAGAAAATAAGCATAGAAATAAAAAAGAATTGGATAATAAAGAAAAATTTCCGCACAAAACCTACTATGGGTAAGAAATGTAATTAGTTTATGGGTAGAAAAACAAATAAAAATACAAGGATAAATAATTTTGTTATTGTGGGTAACTGTGTCAAAACCCCAATTATATACTTACAATCGTGCCTATAGTTAGACTAACTTTAATTAATTGGAAGCGCTTGAGTTATTTGATTAATGACAAAAACTGACTTTTTTATTCTTTATTACTTGGGAGGAACATGGCAAATTAATGTTGGACTATCTCTAACTATTTCAAAGGAATGGGCCAACTTGCCAGCAACTTACTAAGAAAATATGGGCCAGCCTTTACTTGATCCAATGAGGCCCAAACTATACACAATCTTAGCTTTTACTGTATGGGATTACAGCTAGGCAGATTATTATATTTTTATTGTATTTGACTGTATTCACGGCATGAAATAGGGGATTATACTATTTTTAAAACGGAAAGTGAATCAATTAACATAATATATTGCTAATATAACTCAACAAACTCAATTATAACATGCAAATTTTGTATTTTCAGTTATAAAAAAGATTCTCAACCGAAAAATACGCCAAAAATATAGCAATCTTTAGAGAAATTATATAATACATCTGAATACATAAATTATATTAATTAAAAAAACATATGAATAGATTCATGGCATATAGTGAGACAGTGAATACAATGAAATACATAGAATACAGCGGGATAAATTGAAATACAATGAAAAAAAAGACAGTGAATACAATGAAATACATGGAATACTACGAGATACATTAAATTACAATAAAAAAAAAGACAATGAATACAATAAAATACATGAAAAAACATTGAAATATATTAACAGAAAATAAGTTGCTCAATCCCAAACTCCGTCGTCTTTGTTGAAGAACAAACCCTAATTTCCGACGAATCCGCCGTAGCAATATTTGAAGATACAACACGCGACACCTTTGATATTTGAAGATACAACACGCATCTTCTTATTTTCATTACTTGCTTTTAGTGATTTGGTTAGGGATTTGATCTGCTTTTAGTGATCTTAACAGAGAAATCTCCTTTCTTGATCTCCTAAAGTAACTCATAGCTACCAAATTTACCATCATTGTCCCAATTACCGCAACCATTTCTATAAACCCTGCAAAAGGGAAATCACCCTACTGTTTTTCAGGAAGGCAAGGGCTAGACACTGTTGGGGTTAAAGTGGTGGTGTGAATGGGAAATGAGGGAAGAAGGTGAAAAGGCAACTTTAGCTTTTTGCACTTTGTCCCTCATTGGTTAAAGACAAGTATTTTGTTGGGTTTAAATATAGAAGCACTTCTTTAAGCTCTTAAAAAGAGATAAGAGGAAGGGGCCTCGCGCCGTCGTCGTCGTCGCTCGCTCGGTTCAGCTTCGGCTTCGGCTTCGGCTTCGGCTTCGGCTTCGGCTTCGGCTTCGGATTCGGTCATTTGATATGATTGATTGATAATTTTTTGGACAAATAAAATGAAATTAATTAATTAAACACTAATATTTTATATTAATATGACCGTTATTAATTAATTATTTCGTCTTTAATTTTTTGAATCTTCCCGCGTTAATTAAACAGCCATTTGAAAGGCTGTCTTTCACGAATAGCCACCTGCAAATATGAAAAGCCACTTTCGCACCCTT
>MU697847.1:26400-54964 GCA_026770625.1 Nicotiana glauca
TAAGCTCTGTTCTTCGTGTGGATTGCTCCATTATTTTGAGTTCGCCGATAACTTAGTGGTTTGAAGTGCCGCTACCGCTAAGTTGGAACTTCCGTTCTATCCTGGGAAGAATTTATCCGTCAACCTTGGGCAACAGTGAGGGGATAAGATTCTTTAAGGACACACAAGAAACTTGTGGGCTCGGAACATAATTCTGTCCATTTCTGTTCTTTTTATTTTCTGGTTTCGTCACTTCTAAAGTTTTACTAACAGACACTCTCTCAAATGCATCGGGCAATATGTGAACGAAACTTGTGGTGAGAATCGATGACAGAGAAATCGCAATTCAAATATTCGGTGCAAGAATTGATCGGAATGAAAAGAAAATAGTGTGGGTGAGAGGAATTTTGAGATTGAGCATCGTGTTTTCAGAGAATAGGGGAAGAGAATGGGATGTATCAAAGTAGAGAGGGAAAGAAAATAGAGTAACTGAATAGCGTATTTAGTGGCTTAGGGTTAGGAGGTAACCAAAATTAAATATTTTATTATAAACCTTAAAAGGTATTTATAGAATATAATTTATTTAAATGATATTTATTTAAAATAAATAAGGCGTTAACATTTGCTATAGGAAGTAAAAATTCGTTAAAAGTAAGAACCTTAATTGATAATACATGCTCTTAAATAAACTAATTAACCTTTGGCACCTCAACATAAAAAATTTACAAAAGACTATGTTCTAACATATATTAATAGAACATGGCTTCAACTATCTATGTGAAATAAGATTGATGTTTTAACTAAACTCCTAACACATTTACATCCTTAATCACAACCATAACGTTTATTCTTAGGCAAAATCGAACAGAATCATGCCCCAGCAGTCCAAACCAAGTTCAAATCTTTATTACTTGTGAAAGTATCTGCAAAATAAAGTTAAAGAGTTACCTAGGTCGAAGAATTATAAAAATAAAGCAGCTGAAACAGCGATGAAAACACCCAGATATGAAACAGAACTCGGCAAAAGCACTTGAAAATCAGCAACTAATAACCAGCAGCAACAACAGTGAACAAGAACCAAAGAGACGACCCGGAATAGACCTCGAAAGCTCAGATAACTTTCAGAGACAGAGAAACCCAAAAACTAACTTCAAAGACCTTTATTCTTTGAAGTATTTTAGTTTCTCGTAAAGTAAACTCAAAGCTCTCAAGTTTCAGCCTACTATTTCTTGAAGTTCAGCTAATTTCTCTTTAGTTTTTGTGTCTTTTAGTGTGTAACAGATGTATGCAAAAAGTGTTGAAATGTGGGACGAGGGCAAAGAACGCCACTTTTTAGAAAAATTTTTGTTCACCAAAAATCTGTCCAGAACTGTCTTTCTGTGCCAATACACCGCTCAAGCATGGGGTGAAAGGGTCCTTTCAATCACTCTAGTAGTCAAAAGCAAGCTACTAGCACCCTAAATTGTCACGACCCGGATTTTCCACCATCGTGAGTCATGATGGTGCCTACTGTCGGAGCTAGGCAAGCCGAACATTTAGAAACACATCACTGATTTCGTTTAAACAATATAGTAAAAGAAACATTAAAATAAAGCGGAAGACTTTAAAAATATTTAAAGAACTGAAAAACCAAAATACGAAACTCCAAATTACACTTCTACCCAATATCTGATGTCACTACTCACAGACTACTATAGAATACTGAAACAAGGGTCTGTAAGAAATACATATAACTGTTTGTCCCAAACACATGGGACAACAGAATAAAGTAAGGATAGAGAAGACGCCAGGCTTGCAGACGCCTGCAAGCTACCTCGGTGTCTCGCGGATCTGAATGCTAACACCTGCACCACTGCTGCTACTGCGGTCCGAATCCTGTATCTGCGCAAAAGAGCGCAGAGTGTAGAATCAGCACAACCGACCCCATGTGCTGGTAAGTGCCTGGCCTAACCCCGGCAAAGTATTGACGAGGCTAGACAGGACTTATCACAATTAACTTGCACAGATATACGTGCAATAACATGAAACACACGAACTTAAACAACTAAGAGTGAGGGGAGCATGTTGTGGGGTACGACAGTTTAAATATAGAAATCATCGGGTAAGAAATGAAACCGTACAATAACAAATGATAAGGAAAACACAAGAAAGCCCTACATACAAAAACAATATACTTGATCCATACTCCATTGCGGCGCGCAACCCGGCCCTCCGATTTCATATTGGTTAGTGCTGCGGCGTGCAACCCGACCCTTTCGAATTTATATTTGTTAGTGCTGCGGCGTGCAACCCGACCCTTCCGATATTTATATTTGTTAGTGCTGCGACGTGCAACCCGACCCTTTCGATATAATTCCTCACTCAACAGCATCCACAAAGGAGGCAAAGAAGTAATGAATAGTGGAAGAAATCCATGCAAGGGAATTAAACCCTCCCATTAAATCCCGTCAAGGGAGCAATATCAACAACTAAATTCAACAAAACATCACGGCAAGGAAATACCCAATAAGTACACGTCCCGGCAAGGGAGGATACAATTAATACTTTAATCCCGACAAGGGAATAATCACAACACTTCCTCTCTTAATTACTTATTTCTCGAGTATCAATTTCTAGTCCGAGTCAATGCTCCAAATGACAAACCAATCACAAACCTTCCTCAGCTATTCACGTTATATTAAGCTTATCAATTAATCAAGAAGGTGCATCACGAAATCCGAATCAATCACAATTAAGACTCACGGTCATGCTAGACTCAGGTGCATAGATAACCGTCACCATGCCTATACACCGACTTCACATAGCAAGTAACAAATAATATCCTAATCCTATTCCCTCAAGCCAAAGTTAGAATAAACACTTACCTCGGTCCGAAAATAGCAATCAAGCCTCTAACACCGCCTTTCCTCTAGAATCCAACTCCGAAACAACGATATCTAGCCATAATTAGCTCAATATTATCAATAATGGCTTAAAAACACAATTCCATAGCCTAGAAATAAATTTCCTATCATTCTTCTATAAATACCAAAATCCGATACCGGACCCACATGGTCCAAACTCGAGGCTCGGACCAAATTCCAATCACCCATAACCCCACGAGTTTAAATGTATAATTTGTTTTAAGATTCGACCCCAAATTGAGGTTGAATTGCCCAAAATCCCAAAAGCCCTAGTTCTACTCAAATCCCCCATTTTCTACCTTGAATTCATGCTTTAGGGCTAGAAAGTTAAAGATTAATGGAAGAAATTAAGAGGAAAAGGAGGTAAGAATACTTACCCAAGAGATTATGGAGAAGAAGAGCTTTAAAAATCGCCTAGGTGCTGTTGGAGAAGAGAGAGTTTGAGAAATGGGGTGAAAATCCCGTAAGTGTTCTGTTTTAGGCTTTTAAAAATAACTGGGCAAAATTTGTTCATCGCGTTCGCGACATCACTGTCGCGTTCGCGATGAAGGAAGACAGGCAAGCATCGCGTTCGCGTGAAAGTGGGCGCGAACGCGTAGAAGAAAATGCTGGGGGCCCAAGGACTGTTATACGCGAACGCGACAAGAGGATCGCGAACGCGAAGAAGGGGCTGACAAAACAGTGCGAACGCGGTGGGCTTCCGCGAACGCGAAGAAGGCTGGGGCACTGGTCATCGCGAACGCGGGACAAGGTCGCGTTCGCGTAGAACAAATGACCTGTGCAAGAATTGCAGAAAATCTGCTATGATTTTTAGGTGTTAAACTACCCCGAACCACCTCCGAATCACTCACAAGCCCTCGGGGCTCCCAACCAAACATACACATTAACTCAATATCATCCTACGAACTTGCTCGAGCGATCATATCGCCAAAATAACATCAAAATCAAAGAATCAAACCCCAAAACTCATAATTTTCATTTCAAAGTTCATAACTTTCAACTTTAGCTATTTAGGTCCGAAACACGTCAAACGACGTCCGATTTCGACCAAATTTCAAAGAAAGCGATTAACGCATATTTAAGACCTGTACCGGGCGTCGAAACCAAAAATATGAGCCCGATACCTATATTTTCTAGCTCATTTTCATTTCTATTTTTCCTTAATAATTTTAGAAAACAATTTAACATAAAAATTCTTTTACCGGGGTTCTGGACCTCAGATTTCTACTTCGGGCACATGTCCGAGTCCCATATTTTTCTACGGACCTTCCGGGACCATCACATCACGGGTCCGGGTCCGTTTACCCAAAATGTTGACCAACGTCAACTATATCAATATTAATATCATAATTCTTTAAATTTTTCACAGAATTCACATATTTTAACATAAAAACTTTTCGGCTTCGCGCCCGGACTGCGCACGCAAATCGAGGAAACTAAAAATAAGGTTTTCAAGGCATCGAAAGCGCGAAAAAAGAGAGAAATACGGTGATGACCCTTTGGGTCGTCACATAAATTATTGTCAAATTACCTAAACTTTAGCTTTTGAACCATCAGCACCAACCTACATACTCAGAACAAATCAAACTTAAACAACTATGTGTTAGGGATATAGTAAATATGTCCTAGATCCAAACTTAGATTTGATGATTTGAACATATTTTTGTGAACGTTATTTGATATAAAAATATACGACATCTCATATTCATTTATCATAGTTATTATTAATTATTTGATTAACTTGATAAGGTCCTTGATTAAATTTTGAGACTTGATATTGTGATGTAGATCATGATAATAAGAGTGTAGTTTCTTGTAATTTAATCTAAAATTATTCTTGACCATAGGATTATTAATTTGGACATTAGTAATCCGGTTAGATCAATATTTATGTGATCGTCTATATCGGATAAAGATTAGTTGATCTAATTAATTAAAGCACATAAATAGATGATGTATATATGATCATTGAACCGACTCATTGAATAATTCCTAATGGTTAGAATTACCATAAACTGTCAATAGGATATTCTCTTAAAGAATGTGATGTAAGAGTTTCCTTTGACCTCAACTCGTCATAGTAATTGACAAGTTATTTATTGTGCTTTAATATCAGACACCTATGGTCCTAGAACAATAGTTGAAAGGATATTAGGTACGATTAAACACTTGTAGAATTAGTGATTGATCAAGATGGAATCTGTGAACTCTTGACAATGAGTTTAAGCTCCATGTTGTCATGAATTATAAACGACCAAACTAAGACCTTGGCCAGGACGATTGAATGAAAGAAGAAATGAGTTTCTTAGGTCATTCAGTGATAGATTATATTTGACATGAACACATAGTTTGTCTTCTATTAGGATTTGACAGTTGAACCATATCGTAGGGTTTACCCTAAGCTATAAGGACATATGACAGAAGGAATTACTACATTATTCTTCTACGAGTTCTTGAGTGTAGATTGTATACTTCATGTTATCCGGTCGTTAAGGAGTGTTGCTAGACGCTACCCTTGGTTAGTATATTGATGTGATCAATTTACTACCGGCTTATTATTGAACATCTGGGATCGCACACTAACGAGTGTTCTGTTGCTAAAGGATTAGTTGCTTTATTATTTGTTAATTAAATTAAAGAATTTAATTAGTCAAATAATTTAGTTATTAGTTCAACAACAACAACAACAACAACCCCCAGTATAATCCCACTTAGTGGGGTCTGGGGAGGATAGTGTGTACGCAGACCTTACCCCTACCATAAGGTAGAGAGGCTGTTTCCAAATAGACTACCGACATCCTTCCCTCCAAGAACTTCCCACCTTGCTCTTGGGGAGACTCGAACTCACAACCTCTTGGTTGGAAGTGGGGGTTGCTTACCATCAGAGCAACCCCTTAGTTATTAGTTCAAATGAAATATTATTATGTTCTTTGCTAGCATAGAGGATATAATTAAATTGTGAACACATTGAAGTTTTCTATTTGGAATAGATTATTAAATTATATCTCTTGGTTCAAATAAATATGTAATATATATTTGGTACACGTAATTAATATTTTTATATAAGTTTATATATTTAATATTAATTTATTAATATTAATTTATTCTTACAATCCAATTTTGACTTGGACATGAAATTCGATAAAGGATTTCCTACGATTTCATTAAACATGGAAATTAAAAGTCCATAAAAAGGACGTCTGGCAACTCAAACGTGTTTTCTTGTTTACAGTAGGAAAATTCCAATGTTTGGAATTGGACTTCATGGAAAGTCCATGATTCTCCGCAGGCACGTTACCCATTGAGAATGGGATTGCCAATTTTCATACAAAATCTCATAAAATTTATTTTGGAATAAACTTTTACTCTAAATAAATTATTACCTCAACCAAATAGGAAAATGCTTTATAGGTGATGCTATATATAAAGAGTGATTGGAGAAAATTTGTTGGACTAATTCTTTAGAAGAAAATTACTTAATGAAAGTGAGAATACAATACAAAGCCAAGAGAGAAAATACAACTACAAGAAAAATGTTTCTTGTTCTTCTACCTTTGAGTTGAGAAATTACAATACACAATATTTTGTTCAAGTTGTTCCCCAGTTTCATTGATCAAATAGTTGACGGCAAGGATCAGTCTCGGTGTGGATACGCATAGAGTATTCGCACTATCGAAGAAATTTTGAAACGAGACTCTCATCACAAGGTATGTCTTGTTATTAATCTTTATTACTGTAAATAAATAAAACAATAATCTTTCTGAAAACAGAAAGAGAAAGTTAGTAGGAATAAATTCTGAAAACAGTATTTAAACTTCAAAATAAATTTCAAAACAGTATAGGAACAAATCGAGCCAACTGAATACACAGTGTATCCTTAAGGAAATTATTCCCCTAAGTACCCGAGGTTCTGGAATATATCCTCCCAGGATAGAATAATTGTGACGACCCGACCCATCGTTACGTGAGTTACCGCCCCGTTTCTCCCGTATTATGTTGTTCTATGTTTCAATATCAGTATTTGAGTTGATCGGATAGAATTGAATTGGTCTTTGTTGGAAATGAGGCACTTAGCCTCTTAGAAGGAAGCTTGTTTTGGAAAAGTCAACCGAAAGTTGACTATATAGTTAGAGGGCTCGGATGTGAATTCCGGTGATTTGATTAACTTCAGGAGATGATTTGTGACTTAGGAGTGCGATCAGAATTGAATTTGGAGGCTCGGTGTAGAAATAGGCTTGAATTGACGAAGTTTGAATTTTGGCGAATTTCGTTTGATAGGTGAGATTTTGATCCGAGGGTCGGAATGGAATCCCGAGAGTTGCAGTAGCTTCGTTAGGTGATTTTGGATATGTCTGCAAATTTTCAGGTTATTCGGACGCCGTTTGGTCGGGTTTTTGATCGAATGTGCAATTCGGAAGTTTTAAGAAAACTTAGGCTTTCATTTGAGAAAAATTGAGGATTTTGATGTTAATGATAGTGTTTTGATGGTTCGAGCAAGTTTGAATAAGGTTATAGGATGTGTTGGTGCCTTTGGTTGAGGTTCCGGGGGCCTCAATGTGATTTCGGGTGGTTAAACGGGAACTTAGAAGCATGTTGCAGGTCTGGTTTTTTTATGGCTTCTGGTATTTCCGCATTTGCGGAAAAGGAGCCACAGAAGCGGTTCCGCAGATGCGACAAGGAGGTCGCAGAAGCGGTCCTTTGAGGGCTGGGCATATTCCGCAGAAGCGGAAGGCTTTCCGCAAAAGCGGGATCCGCAGAAGCGGTTTAAGACCGCAGAAGCGGTCCCAGGGATTTTTAAGTGAAACCACATAAGCGGTCATTTGGTCGCGTGTGCGGGACCGCAGGTGCCTTTAGTTGACCGCATAAGCGAAAAACGACCTGGAATTAAAGTGAACAGTGTTCACGAATTGGAAAAGAGAAGGAAAATATTTTGGACTTCGACTTATGCGATTCTTGGGCGATTTTGAAGAGAATTCGAAGGGGTTTCATCAGGTATGAATTGTTAGACTCGGAATATGTTATTATAGTGTAAAAATATGGATTAATCACTGAAATTCGAGGAATTAGAGGGTAAAAATGGAGGTTAGGGTTTGGAACTTAAGGGAGTTTAAAATTGGATTTTGATAGGGCAATTGAACTACCATTTTAGTAAATTTGATATGTATAGACTCGTGGCGAGACGAGGAATCCAGTGATGTAAATTTCGTAATTTTTTGAGAAGTGGGCCCGGGGCTCAGGTTTGGCCAACTTCGTGATTTTTGGTGTTTTTCGAGTCTTTTCGATTGGGTTATGTTTCTTTTTCCTATTGTAATGTATTCGTTGTGGTTTTGACCAGATTCGACGCGCGAGGAGGCGGACTCGAGAGGAAAAGGCATAGCGGACTAGTCTTGTGGCCGGCTTGAGGTGAGTAATAGATGTAGATGAATACCTGAGGGTTTGAAAGCCCGGTTTATCACACTGTGACGCTATATTGAGGCGAGACATGCACTCCATGACGAGTGCGGGGTCGTTTGTGATTGGGATTTGTGGCTTAATCCGCCCCGAGTGGTGTCCAAGCTGTGCTTTGGACTATAGACTGATTAGTAAATATCCTACTTGGATTGTTATGAGTATATTTGGGCTGCGTGCCGATTATTTAGATCCCTTAGGGATTATTATCATTGTTTCCATGATGCTTAGCATGTTTTCATGATATCAGTCCTGAGCTAAATAATGTTTCGAAATGATTAGTAAATTTCGAAAGTTCTAAACACTTAATCTATAATTCCTAATAATTGGAACTGGAAATAATAACTTGACTGTGCATGTGTGGCTTATATGTATATACCTGGACTGAGCGCGGATCGGGCTGAACGCCGCAGCGAGTGCTACGATGATATTGCGCTTGGGCTGTAGGAGCCCCTCCGAAGTCTGAACCCCCACAGTGAGCGCGGGTACCCAAATGGATCGGGCTGTACTCCGCAGCGGTCATGTGCATTGCATTGCATTTATGTTCTGATGTTTATCTGATCGAGTTGTTTCTATCTTGTTGCCATTTCACCGTTAACTATGTTAAATTGTTAGTGTTAGCTTTACATTGTGGTATTTTCGGGATTTCATACTTTCAGTCATTATATATGTCTATTACCACTGAGTTGGAAGTACTCACATTACTCCCTGCACCATCTGTGCAGATTCAGGTGTCTCGGGAGCATAGTTGAGTTTTGCTGATTCTCAGGAGTTGTCGAGGATGCTGCCTGACGTTCGCAGGGCCCAGCTCCTCCCCTATCCCTTTATTATTTCTGCATTTGTGAACATCAGTATTACTGAGGATTTATTATTTTGTTATCTTAGAGGCTCTAGACTCATGACCCTAGGTCTTTGGGAGTTTTATTGACAGTTGTTATGATTTCTGTATTACTTCTGTCTATTATCACTGGTTAGAACTATATCATTGATAATTTAAATGCTATAAATTGGAAATGGGTTTTGTGGTTGAGTTGTGAGTGTTATATGGTCGGGCTTGCCTAGCATTTGTGTGGGGCGCCATCACGACCGGGATTTGGGTCGTGACAATAATTTAACTCGCCGGAGTGTTGGTACCACGCCGATGAACAACGACCACTCGAAGGCTGTAAAACACACTGGATTTTTTTTGCAGAAGAAGAAGAAGATTATCAGAAAATTTCATAAATTAATATTCTGGGATTAGAAGGAATATTTATAGCCAATTTGATACTATTTCTGAAAAGGTCTGCAACCTTTCAGAACAGTCATAGTTGTTGGAACAGGTTTGACACTGTTTCAGAACATCCATAGCTATTGGAAATATTGCGGAAAAATTAAAACGGATTTAAAATAATCTGTGAAAGAAAACGGGCCGAACCGGATCGGGTCGCGGATCCTGGGTTATTCCGGATTGAATTTTCGTTAATTAATTAATTATTTGAAAAGAATTTTTTCCAAAAAGATTAATCAATCAATCGATCCTTGACCAAATCCAAATCCATATCTGAAGCCGAGTCGAGCAAGCGACGACGACGACGGCGCGAGGCTTGCTTTCTTCTTAACTCTTTAAGAGCTAAAAGATGAGCTTCTCTATATATACACAAAGATTTTCTTTCCTTCTACCAATGAGGGACAAAGTGCATTAGTAAAATAAACTCATTTAAAATTTTACTTCCCTCTATTTCTTTTCCCACCATTTTCCATTCAAACCTCTTTTGTTATTAATAAATAATAACAATATCCAACAATTCCCCACATGAATGGGGAATGGCTATAAACTTAAATGAATGTACGGACGTGTGTGTGTTTTACATATAAGAATTAATTGCATCTAGATAAGTAGGTTTCACGTTGAACTTTCTATAGTGAACTTATATTGGATATACTCGGTCAAACGGTAGATTTGATATCATTGAATCGTCGAGCTTTGTTGTATACCTAGACAACATAAGTCACACAATTAATCCTTAACCATCTATGGTTCTCACGGTTGTGTTTGTTTCACCATGAACACCTCCTGGTTTCATGAGTGCTTAGAGAATGGGCCTTTTCTTTCATTCTCCTTGAAGCGACTTACACGTCACACTCACATAGGTGATTCCTAAACGTGTAATCCTAAAGACACACTATCTTGTCATATCCTGCCAGACTTAGCAAATCATTAAAAAGCTTTAAGCTTTTTTGACTCATCAAAAAGCCTTAATACTTTACCTCGGTTTTTGAACATTATCTTCTTCAAGAGAATGAGTTGAATTATTTGACAATGTTAAGCTTCCATTCATAACTTTGTTTGATCTCTTTGAACCTAACTCTTGGGATTTCCAGTCTGCTAGGTAGAGTTACCGCCATGATGACTTGTCCTAGGCTTTTAACCCCATTCCCTATGATGATCTTTCAATTGTCTCTCTAGATAGGCCTTTTTTAAGTGGATCCGACATGCTATCTCTTGACTTTACATAGTCAATTGTGATAACACCACTAGAGAGTTGGTGCCTAACGATATTGTATCTCCGTCAAATATGACAAGATTTTTCTTTATACATAACGCTCCCTACCCTACCTTTTGCCGCTTGAATATCACAATGTATACAAAATAGGTGCCAAAGGTTTGGACCAAAATAGAATATCTTCCAAAAAATTCCTTAGCCATTCAGCTTTTTCACCGGCCTTATCTAAAACTATGAATTCAGATTCCATTGTAGAATGGGCGATGCACATTTGTTTGAATGATTTCTAAGACACTGCTCTACCCCCAATTGTGAAAACATATCCACTCGTGGATTTAACTTCAGATGATCCGGTGATCCAATTTGAATCACTATATCCCTCAATCACGGAAGGATATTTGTTATAATGCAAAGCATAACTTTGTGTATGTTTCAGATACCCCAAAACTTGTTTCATTGCCATCCAATGTATTTGACTGGGATTACTTGTAAACTGATACAGTTTGCTAATAGCACATTCTATATCTGGTCGTGTACAATTCATGATATACATCAAACTTCCCAATACTCTTGCATAGTTCAGTTGTGAGTCACTTTCACCTTCATTCTTTTAAAGTGCATAACTCACGTCAATTGGATTCTTGGCAATTTTGAAATCCAAATACTTGAACTTGTCAAGTAACTTTTCAGTGTAGTGAGACTGTGATAATGTCCTTGTGGAGTCTTGTGAATTCTGATTCCTAAGATGACATCGGCAACTCCTAAGTCTTTCATGTCGAATTTGCTAGCCAACATGCGCTTTCTAGCATTTATATCTGCCATACTTTTGCTTATTATCAACATGCCATCAACATATAAACAAACAATGACTTTATGACCTGGAGTATTTTTAATGTAAACATATTTGCCACACTCGTTGATTTTAAATCCATTTGCCAACATTGTTTGCTCAAATTTTGCATGCCATTGTTTGAGTGCTTGTTTAAGTCCATAAAGCAACTTAACAAGTTTGCACACTTTATTTTCTTTACCAGGAACTACAAAACCCTCTGGTTGTTCCATGTAAATCTCTTCCTCCAATTCTCCATTTAAGAAAGCTATTTTAACATCCATTTGATGGATTTCAAGACCATACACGGGCGGCAGTGCCACTAACACTCTAATAGATGTAGTCCTTGTTACTGGCGAGTAAGTGTCAAAGTAATCAAGGCCTTCCTTTTGTCTAGAACCTTTTATAACAAGTCTTGCCTTATATTTGTCAATAGTGCCATCAACTTTAATTTTTCGTTCAAAGATCCATTTCGAACCTAAAGGCTTATTTCCTAGAGGAAGATCAACCAATTCCCATATATGATTATCTAAAATTGATTGAATCTCACTATTGACTGCCGCTTTCAAAAATGTTGAATCAGAAGATGACATAGCTGCTTTAAAAGTTTGAGGCTCATTTTCAAGCAAGAATGTCACAAAATCTGGTCCAAAGGAAGCAGATGTTCTTTGACGTTTGCTACGCCTTGGATCTTCTATACTTGGAGTATTTTCCTTTGTTTCATCCCAAGGTCGTTTAGGTATTTCACTTAATGACTCGCATTTAGTTTTATACGGATAGATGCTTTCAAAGAATTTAGCATTATCCGATTCCTTTACCATATTTACATGAATCTCGGGATTATTAGATTTATGAACCAAAAATTGACATGCTTTACTGTTTTTGTAGCATATCCAATTAAAACGCAATCTACTATTTTTTGTCCGATTTTAACCCTTTTAGGTAAAGGAACTTGTACCTTTGCTAGACACTCCCACACATTGAAATATTTCAAGTTGGGTTTTCTTCCTTTCCATTTTTCATATGGAATAGATTGTGTTTTGCTGTGGGGTATTCTATTGAGTATTCGGTTAGCTGTAAGTAGTGCTTTACCCCATAAATTATACGGTAATACATAACTTATTAATAAAGAATTCATAATTTTCTTTAATGCTCGATTTTTCCTTTCCACAATTTCATTGGATTGAGGTGTGTAAGGTGCAGTAGTTTGATGGATAATTCCATATTCCGAACATATTTCTGCATTTGAAGATTCATATTCTCCACCTCTATCACTTCTAATCATTTTGATCTTTTTATTCAATTGATTCTCCACTTCATTCTTGTATTGCTTAAATGCTTCAATTGCTTCATGATGATAGGCTATAATTACGTATTTTAGTTGATTATTACACTGTAATTTACTGCACTTTAGTTGAGTTTGCGCTTTAATCACTAGTGTTTTGCACTAACAGTGTGTTTTATGCCTTGTAGGAGTGATTTCGAACTATATAGATGTTATGGAATGAATTCAAGTGATTTGGAGCTTTGAAGTCTTAGTAAAAGCCCAAGGAATTAAGCCGGGATCGTATTTGGGGAACAACGGATGATAAAATAACAAAACGAAGACTCGAAGAGGCATGTTACGTACTGTCTAATAAAATAGACATAACTCTTTGCTCAGAACTCCATTTGGGCTCACAATATATGGTTGGAAGTCTAACGCAAAGGGCTACACCTTTTATGTTTTACGTTTTACCAAATTCCAAACGGAACAGGGTGAAAAACCACGGTTGCTATAGGATCGCGGCAGAACACTGCTGCAGATTCTGAAGGCCACTCTAGCCGCGGTCCTGGCGTAACCGCGGTAGGACCGCGGTAGGACCGCGGTAGGAAGCGTAAATTTCAAGGATCAAAGTGCAAAATTCGGGATTTTAAGCCCTAAAACCCTATATTAAATGAAGGAAGCCGGCCAAAAGAAGGGGGAGACACTACTTTAAGGTTAGACAACACCCTTGGAGGCAAGAACACGCGAGGAGCAAGGTGGTGAATTCGTCTATGCGTTTTTCCTTCCTCTTCCTATTTTTCATTTTTGGCTATGACTTTAAGTATTGTAGTTTTACATACCATTATGAATAGCTAATTTTTTATCTAGAGTTTTGATAGATCCTTTTATAGGATAAATTCTTGTTATATTTTTATATAATTGAGCTATAGCTTTTCTCTATTTGTTCAACTACGTTTATATTGTGGTTGGTTGAAGAGCTCTCAATTAGCTGTGCCTATTTAGTATGCATAATTCGGGAGAGAGTGCATATTTAGGTAATTGTTAAACAACATCACTCCCAAAGTATATGAGGGATCAATAACCAAGGTTTAAAGGCGGGACTAGGGATAACGAAGCCTTGGGTGCGATCTGAAGTGAGCTGTATTAAAAGCCAGCTAGTGTAGCTTGAGAGAGTGCGTCTAGTAAATTGTCGTAATTACTCGGGAGAAATTTACGGTAATAAGAGTGCTCATGATCGGTAGATAATACTTAGGCGAAATTATAGAAGACATAGTGGGAAGGATTCCGACAATATGGGAAATCATAACTCTAGACCTCCTTAATCTTTTCTCTAACCCTCAGTATCGTTAGTTGTTAATTTACTATTTTAATTCGTTAGTTAATTAGTTAAACACAAGAATCTAAATATCTATAAGTTAGGAATTGTTCAAGCTTGTCTTCTTGGTGATAGTGAACAACTGTAGCTAAACCTTAGTTCTCTATGGGATTAGACTTTGGACTTGTAAACCGGATTATATTTGCAATGACCGCATTGTCCTTTTTATAAGGCATAATTGGGCGTGATCAAATTTCGGCGCCGTTGCCGGGGAACTAACGGTGTAGTTGTAGGTATACATATTGCTAGGTTTCAAGTTTGAACTTTATTTTATTATTTGATTTTTTTATTTTTTTATTTTAGTTTTATTTGTTTATTTAAGAAACATGACATCATGGAATTATGAGAATTTAGATGTTGGTAATTCTACTTTTAATCCTCCTTATGCATATTGTGAAGAAAACCACTTAGGGAAAAATTATCAAAATATTTCCGAGAGCGAGTTTTGTGTACCAACTCAATCTTATGTATGGAATGTGTGCGATATGTGCGGTGGATAAGATGGTCACTTTCACGGTTGTGCTTATATTTCTTACCTTCCCCTAACCCCTTACTTTGATGGTTCTTCTTTTTCTTGTGAAGTTAATAGGAGCAAAGAACCCAGGTATGAGGACCTGAAAGAGATCGAGGATACGCTAAGGTGCCTTAAGAAACAATATGATGAGATACACTCTAATTTACTGTACTTTAGTTGAGTTTGCGCTTTAATCGCTAGTGTTTTGCTCTAACGGTATGTTTTATGCCTTGTAGGAGTGATTCCGATCTATGTAGATTTTATGAAATGAATTAAAGTGATTTGGAGCTTTGAAGTCTGAGTAAAAGCTCAAGTAATTAAGCCGAGATCGTATTCGGGGATCAACGGATGGTAAAACAACAAAACAAAGACTCAAGGAGGCATATTGTGCACGGTCTAGTAAAATATACATAACTTTTAGCTCAGAACTCCATTTGGGCTCCACAATATATGGTTGGAAGGCTAACCCAAAGTGCTACAAATTTTATGTTTTACATTTTTCCAAATTCCAAAAACAGGGTGAAATATCACGATTATGGTAGGACCACGACAGAACACTGCTGCAGATTCTGAAGGCCACTCTGGCTGCGGTCCTGGCGTAACCGCGGTAGGACCGCAGCAGAAAGCGTAAATTTTGGGGACCAAAGTGCAAAACACGGGATTTTAAGCCCTAAAACCTATATGAAACGAAGGAAGCCGGCCAAAATAAGGGGGAGACACTACTTTAAGGTTAGACAACACCCTTGGAGGCAAGAACACGTGAGGAGCAAGGCGAGGAATTCTTCTACGAGTTTTTCCTCCCTCTTCCTATTTTTCATTGTTGGCTATGACTTTAAGTATCGTAGTTTTACATACCATTATGAATAGCTAATTTATTGCCTAGAGTTTTGATAGAATCTTTTGTAGGATAAATTCTTGTTATATTTTTATATAATTGAGCCATAGCTTTTCTCTATTTGTTCAACTACATTTATATTGTGGTTGGTTGAAGAGATCTCAATTAGCTGTGCCTATTTAGTATGCATAACTTGGGAGATAGTGCATATTTATGTAATGGTTAAACAACACCACTCCCAAAGTATATAAGGGATCAATAACCAAGGGTTTAAAGGCGGGATTAGGGATAACGAAGCCTTGGGTGCGATCTGAAGTGAGCTGTATTAAAAGCTAGCTAGCGTAGCTCGGGAGAGTGCATCTAGTAAATTATCGTAATTACTCGGGAGAAATTTACGGTAATAAGAGTGCTCATGATCGGTAGAGAATACTTCGGCAAAATTATAGAAGACATAGCGGCAAGGATTCCGACAATAGGGGAAATCATAACTCTAGACCTCCTTAATATTTTCTCTAACCCTCAATATCGTTAGTTGTTAATTTACTATTTTAATTCGTTAATGTCACGACTCGGATTTCCCACCCTCGTGAGTCGTGATGGCGCCTATTAATAGGAGCTAGGCAAGCCAATTATCAATCACCTCTTTTAGCGAGCATCGACAGTATTAACAATAATGAAGCGTTTAACAATAAAGCGGAAGTCTCAAATAAAATTTACTAAAAGAAATGCGGAAGTTTAACAATCCTCTACCCAAGACTGGCGTCACAATACTCACGAACGTCTAGAGAATACTAAATACAAGGTTTGAATGAAACGTAAAACTATCTGCTACGGTACAACGATAACAAACTGAATAAAATAGAAAGGACTCCGGGCCTACAAACGTCAGCAAGGCTACCTCTAATGTCCCTAGACTGGAAACTCGCTCCCAGAATGCTACTGCTACTCAAATGCTGCCCCAAAACCTAGATCTGTGCAAAAAGATGCACAGAGTATAGCATTAACACAACCGACCCCATGTACTGGTAAGTGCCTGGCCTAACCCCGGCGAAGTAGTGACGAGGCTAGACCGGACTACCAAACAACCTGTGCAGTTCAAATATATACATATACGCAATAGAAAAGAATACATAAATTTAACAAGTCAAGGGGGAGGGGAGCATGCTGTAGGGGCTGTAGCAGTTTAGAATACAAGGTCAATAAATAAGGAATGAAACGGTACAACTACAAAGTCAACGAGAGTAATAAATCAAACATGGAACAGAATGTCCCTTCGTGCATTAATAATCAAAATATGGCACGGAATGTTCCTTCGTGTATTAATAATCAAACATGGCACGGAATGTTCCTTCGTGCAATAATAATCACAACAAGGCACGGAATGTTCCTTCGTGCAATAATAATCACAACATGGCACGGACTGTTCTTTCGTGCACTAATAATCACAACATGGCACGGAATGTTCCTTCATGCAATAATAATCAAAACATGGCACGGAATGATCCTTCATGCAAATATTATCAAAACATGGCACGGAATGTTCCTTCGTGCAATAATAATCAAAATATGGCACAGAATGTTCCTTCGTGCAATAATAATCACAACATGGCACGGAATGACCCTTCGTGCATAATCACTCTTCCTCACCCAAACAACAATCACAACTAAACGGGGCGAGGGAATAGACAAACAACATTAAATATCCCGACAAGGGAGACCAAAGCAAAACAACTAAATCACGGCAAGGGAGCAACAACAATATGTTCGAACATCCCAGCAAGGGAGATAATCAATATACTCAAAACATCCCGGCAAGGGAGTATCGCATCTCTTTCTATTACGTTCATTTCTTACTTTATAATCAAGTCAAAAATCAAGCCAATGCTCCAAGGAGTTTACAAATCATATTTCCTTCTCATTCTCTTTATAGCATATAGAAACCATCAATTAACAAGGAAGAGCCACTACCGAATGCCAAATAAGGACTCACGGTCATGCTAGATACCGGTGCATAGATACTCGTCACCATGCCTATACACCGTACTCAACATTTAGCAATTAGCAAATAATACTCTAATCTTATTCCCTCAAGCCAAAGTTAGATCAAACACTTACCTCGGTCCAAAGACTAGCAATCAATCCTCAAATACCGCCTTTCCTCTACAATCCGACTCCGAGACAATGATATCTATGCATAATTAATTCAATAATATCAATAAAGACTCAATGGCAACATCCCATAGCCTAGATATGAATTTCCTAGCATTATTCCAAAAATACCAAAGTTCGACACCGGGCCCACATGGTCTAAACACGAGGCTCGTACCAAAACCTAATCACCCATAATCCCACGAGTTCAAATATATAATTTGTTTCAAGATTCGACCCCAAATTGAGGTTGAATCACCTAAAATTCTCAAAATCCTAGCTCTACCAAAAACCCCTAATTCTACTTTGATTTCATGATTTAGGCTTAGAAACTTGCTAATTAATGAAGGAAAAGTGAAGGAAATGAGCGGGGAATTACTTACCCAAGTGGTCTTGAAGAATGAGGGCTTTAATGGCTTCCTAAAGCTTGGGAGAGAAGAGAGCTCGCAAGAAAAGTGAAGAAATCCCGAGTGTTCTGATTCTGGAATTTTAAAATTATAGCTGGGCGATTTTGTTCTATGCGTTCGCGACCAAGGGGTCGCGTTCGCGAAGAAGGGTGGGCTGGAAGCTTCGTGTTCGCAATAGTGGGGCTGCGAACGCGTCACAGGGCTTGCGAATGCGATGAAGGGGGAACCAGGGCTACGCGAACGCGTGGACTTGTCCGCGATCGCGAAGATGGGAATGTCCAAAGCTATGCGGATGCGGGAGGGCTAGTGCGAACGCGAAGAAGGAATTTACTGTGTAAACATTGCAGAAAATCTGCTATCTCCCTAAATCCAAAACCACCCCGAACACCTCCGAAACCACCACCGAGCCCTCGGGGCTCCTAACCAAACACATACACTAACTCAACAACATCCTACGAACTTAATCATGCGATCAAATCGCCAAAATAACATCAAAATCAATGAATCAAACCTCAAAATCATCAATTTTCATTATAACTTCATAAACTTTCAACTTTAGATATTTAGGTCCGAAACGCGTCAAATGACGTCCGATTTCGACCAAACTTTATAGAAAGTGCTTAACACATATTTAAGACTTGCACCGGGCGTTGGAACCAAAATACGAGCCCGATTCCATAGTCTTTTAATCAATTTTCATTTCTATTTTCCTTAATAATTTCAGAAAAATAATTTCAAAGAAAAATTCTTTTACTAGGGTTCTAGACCTCGGATTTCAACTTCGGGCATGCCCGAGTCCCATATTTTTCTACGGACTCTCCGAGACCGTTAAATCATGGGTCCAGGTCCGTTTACCAAAAATGTTGACCGTAGTCAACTTTAATCATTTTAAAGCCACATTTTCAAAATTTTCACATAATTTAACATATAATCTTTCCGGCTACGCGCCCGGACTGCGCATGCAAATCGAGGAAACTAAAGGTAAGGTTTTCAAGGCCTCGGAAGCACGGAAAAAGAGATAAATCCGGTGATGACCCTTTTGGTCGTCACATTCTCCACCTCTAAAACAATCGTTCGTCCTCGAACAGACAGAAGAAAGAAGCACCTGAGTCGGGAAATAGATGAGGATAGCGGCTCCGCATATCAGACTCGGACTCCCAGGTTGATGCCTCAGGAGGCTGACCTCTCCACTGAACATGCACTGAAGGAGAACTCTTCGACCTCAACTGTCAAACCTACCGGTCTAGGATAGCTACCGGCTCCTCTTCTACCTCCACCTCTAACACCTCTGCCACCGCCTCTAGCTGGCTAGGCAGGCTGTGGAACCTCCGATGCCTGAATCATAGCACGAGAACTCTGATGTTGGAAGTTGCCATGAACTCGAGGGCAATATTTGACAAAGTTCCTCAGATCACCACAAGCATGGAAAGACCTCGTCTGCTATGGCTGAGCACCCCTCAACCTCAGACAAACCCTCATGTTGTGACCATACTCACCACACTCATAACATCTAAACGAACGCTGCAGTTGAGGGAACTGAGGCTGACCCTGTCGACCTGTACGACCACCTAAAGTGCCATGAGTGACCTGGAGAGCTGACTGAAAGGGCCTAGGACGATGGCCTCTACCATAAAAACCTCTACCTCCTGACAAGGTACCACTGAATCTGCTTTCATGACGGGGCCTCTTATCTGACCCATGACCACCTCCCTGTGGCAGAGCTATCTCAACTCTACGGCCCACATTGACCGCCTCCTGAAAAGCGATTTCACTCCCGGCCTGAGCCACTGTACCTGACTGATCTGCCACCACTGGCTGAACTCCAGGAAGCAAACCCGCTCGAATGACACTCTCCACCAAGCCTACCAATCGGACTAGAGCGTCCTGAAGAACTGGGATGGCAATGAACCCCTCTAGGACCTGAGCTGGGCCCACCGGGACTGCTGGGGCTGGAACCTCCTCCTCCAAATCAACCCGAGGCTCCGCCATTGGAGTTGCTGCAGGGGGCTCAGACTGTTGCGCGGTAGAAGAGGAAGCACGTGTTCTCGCCATCTGCGGAGGAACAGAATAGAAATTCAATCGGTTCTTGAAAAATAGAACTGCACGACAATAAAGAACAAATGTGAAACTTTCCTAACTCTATAGCCTCAAGGAGATAAATACAGACGTCTCCGTACCGATCCCTCAGAATCTACCGAGTTTTTCCGTGAGTTGTGAGACCTATGTAACCTAGTGCTCTGATACCAACCTGTCACGACCCGGATTTCCCCCTCCGGGGAGTCGTGATGGTGCCTACTAATAGGAGCTAGGCAAGCCAATTATCAATTACCTCTTTTAGCGAGCATCGGTAGTATTAACAATAATGAAGCGTTTAACAATAAAGCGGAAGTCTCAAATAGAATTTACTAAAAGAAATGCGAAAGTTTAACAATCCTCTATCCAAGACTGGTGTCACAATACTCACGAACGTCTAGAGAATACTAAATATAAGGTTTGAATGAAACGTAAAACTATCTGCTACGGTACAACGATAACAAACTGAATAAAATAGAAAGGACTCCGTGCCTTCGGACGTCAGCAAGGCTACCTCGAATGTCCCTGGACTGGAAACTCGCTCCCAGAATGCTACTGCTACTCAAATGCTGCTCCAACACCTGGATCTGTGCAAAAAGATGCACAGAGTGTAGCATCAGCACAACCGACCCCATGTGCTGGTAAGTACCTGGCCTAACCCCGGCGAAGCAGTGACGAGGCTAGACTGGATTACCAAATAACCTGTGCAGTTCAAATATATACATATACGCAATAGAAGAGAATACAGAAATTTAACAAGTCAAGGGGGAGGGGAGCATGCTGTAGGGGCTGTAGCAGTTTAGAATACAAGGTCAATAAATAAGGAATGAAACAGTACAATTACAAATTCAACGAGAGTAATAAATCAAACATGGTACGGAATGTCCCTTCGTGCATTAATAATCAAAACATGGCACGAAAGGTCCCTTCGTGCATTAATAATCAAACATGGCGCAGAATGTTCCTTCGTGCAACAATCATCACAACATGGCACGGAATATTCCTTCGTGCAATAATAATAAAAACATGGCACGGAATGTTCCTTCGTGCACTAATAATCACAACATGGCACGGAATGTTCATTGGTGCAATAATAATCAAAACATGGCACGAAATGATCCTTCGTGCAAATATTATCAAAACATGGCACGGAATGTTCCTTCGTGCAATAATAATCAAAACATGGCACAGAATGTTCCTTCTGCAATAATAATCAAAACATGGCACGGAAAGACCCTTTGTGCATAACCACTCTTCCTCACCCAAACAACAATCACAACCAAACGGGGCGAGGGGATAGACAAACAACATTAAATATCCCGGCAAGGGAGAACAAAGCAAAACAGCTAAATCCCGGCAAGGAAGCAACAACAATATGTTCAAAAATCCAGGCAAAGGAGATAATCAATATACTCAAAACATCCCAGCAAGGGAGTAATCACATCTTTTTCTATTACGTTCATTTCTTACTTTGTAATCAAGTCAAAAATCGAGCCAACGCTCCAAGGAGTTTACAAATCATATTTCCTTCTCATTCTCTTCATATCATATAGAAACCATCAATTAATAAGGAAGAGTCACTACCGAATCCCAAATCAGCACAAATAAGGACTCACGGTCATGCTAGACACCGATGTATAGATACTCGTCGCCATGCCTATACACTGTACTCAACAATTAGCAATTAACAAATAATACTCTAATCCTATTCCCTCAAGCCAAAGTTAGATCAAACACTTACCTCGGTCCAAAGAATAGCAATAAATCCTCAAATACCGCCTTTCCTCTACAATCCGACTCCGAAACAATGATATCTATGCATAATTAATTCAACAATATCAATAAAGACTCAATGGCAACATCCCATAGCCTATAAATGAATATCCTAGTATTCTTTCAAAAATATCAAAGTTCGACACTAGGCCCACATGGTCCAAACACGAGGCTCGGACCAAAACCTAGTCACCCATAACCCCACGAGTTCAAATATATAATTTGTTTCAAGCTTCGACCCCAAATTGGGGTTGAATCACCCAAAATTCTCAAAACCCTAGCTCTACCAAAAACCCCTAATTTCTACTTTGATTTCATGATTTAGGCTTAGAAACTTGCTAATTAATGAAGAAAAAGTGAAGGAAATGAGTGGGGAATTACTTACCCAAGTGGTCTTGAAGAATGGGGGCTTTAATGGCTTCCTAAAGCTTGGGAGAGAAGAGAGCTCGTGAGAAAAGTGAAGAAATCCCGAGTGTTCTGATTCTGGAATTTTAAAATTATAGCTAGGCGATTTTGTTCTATGCGTTCGTGACCAAGGGGTCGCGTTCACGAGGAAGGATGGACTGGAAGCTTCGCGTTCGCGATAATGAAGCTGCGAACGCGTAGAGAAAAAGCTGAGGGGACCAAAAATTATACTACGCAAATGCGACACAGGGCTTGCGAACGCAATGAAGGGGGAACCAGGGCTTCGCGAACGCGTGGACTTGTCCGCGATCGCGAAGATGGGAATGTCCAAAGGTATGCGAACATGGGAGGGCTAGTGCGAACACGAAGAAGGAATTTACTGTGTAAACATTGCAGAAAATCTGCTATCTCCCTAAGTCCAAAACCACCCCCAACACCTCGGAAAACACCCCCGAGCCCTCGAGGCTCCTAACCAAACACACACACTAACTCAACAACATCCTACGAAGTTAATCATGCGATCAAATCGCCAAAATAACATAAAACCAATGAATCAAACCTCAAAATCATCATTTTTTATTATAACTTCATAAACTTCCAACTTTAGATATTTAGGTCCGAAACACGTCAAATGCCGATTTCGACCAAACTTTACAGAAAGCGCTTAACACATATTTAAGACTTGTACTGGGCATTGGAACCAAAATACGAGCCTGATACCATAGTCTTTTAATCAATTTTCATTTCCATTTTCCTTAATAATTTCAGAAAAACAATTTCACTGAAAAATTCTTTTACTCGGGTTCTATACCTCGGATTTTGACTCTGAGCACATGCCCGAGTCCAATATTTTTCTACGGACTGTCTGGGACCGTCAAATCACGGGTCCGGGTCTATTTACCAGAAATGATAACCGAAGTCAACTTTAATAATTTTAAAGCCACATTTTGAAAATTTTCACAGAATTTAACATATAATCTTTCCGGCTATGCACCCGGACTGTGCATGCAAATCGAGGCAACTAAAGGTGAGGTTTTCAAGGCCTCGGAAGCACGGAAAAAGAGAGAAATCCAATGATGACCCTTTGGGTCGTCATAATTAGTTAATTAATTAAACACAAGAATCTAAATATCTATAAGTTAGGAATTGTTCAAACTTGTCTTCTTGGTGATAGTGAACAACTGTAGCTAAACCTTAGTTCTCTACGGGATTGAACCTCGGACTTGTAAACTGGATTATATTTGCAATGAAAGCATTGTCCTTTTTATAAGGCATAGTTGGGCGTGATCACCTCATCCTTACTATTAAGCAAATAAACATAACAATACCTAGTGTAATCGTCAATAAAAGTAACAAAATACTTTTTTTCATCTCGAGATGGTGTCGACTTTGTCAGTATGAATTAAGTCTAAAAGATTTGAATTCCTTTCAACAGATTTATAAGGATTTTTTACAAACTTAGATTCAACACATATTTAACATTTCGATTTATTACACTCAAATTTAGGCAATACTTCTAAATTAATTAACTTCTGCAAGGTTTTATAATTGACATATCCTAAACGAATATGCCATAAATCGTTTGACTCCAATAAATAAGAAGAAGCTGAAATTTTATTCATACTGTCAACAACCATTATATTGAGTTTGAAAAGGCCCTTTGTGAGGTAGCCTTTTCCAATATAAATTTCGTTCTTGCTTACAACAACTTTGTCAGAAACAAATACACATTTGAATCCATTCTTTACAAGTAAAGAAGTAGAAACTAAATTCTTCCTAATAGCCGGAACATGAAGAACGTTGTTGAGCATTAACACCTTGACGGAAGTCATCTTCAAGAATATCTTCCCATAACCTTCAATCTTGGTTGTTGCATTATTTCCCATGGAAATCACTTTCTTCGGACCAACAGTAGAGTAAGTCACAAATGCTTCTTTGACAGCACAAATATGTCGAGTGGTTCCAGAGTCAATCCACCACTCCTTCGGATTTCCAACTAGGTTGCATTCCGAAATCATTGCAGAAAGATCATCAATTTCATCATTCTTCTCCACTATGTTGGCTTGTCCCTTCTCATTATCCTTTTTGGTTAGAAGACAATCAAGGCTTTTGTGACCAACTTTTCCACAATTGTAGCAGCTGCTCTTGCATTTCTTTTTGTTTTGCTTCTTAGTTTGTCCAGAAGACCTCTTCCTCTTCTTACTTTTTGGAGTAGTCTCCTAAACGATATTAACTACCATGATCATTGAATTTCCATGAGATTTCTTCTCATCTATTTTGTTGTCTTCCTTGATCTTTAGACGTATCACAAGATCTTCCAACTTCATTCCTTTGTGCTTGTGCTTAAGATAGTTCTTGAAATCTCTCCACGAAGGAGGCAATTTTTCAATCATAGAAGCCACTTGAAATGCTTCATTCACGACCATACATTCAACAATAAAGTCGTGAAAAATAAGTTGAAGCTCCTGAACTTGGGTTCCCACAATTTTGTTGTCTATCATTTTATAGCCTAGAAACTTGGCCACCATGAACTTCTTCAAGCATGCATCTTCCGTCTTGTACTTCTTCTCAAGTGCGACCTATAATTCTTTCGAAGTATTTGTCACATTGTACACATTGTACAAGTCATCCTGTAAAGCACTTAAGATATAGCCTTTGAAAAGAAAATTTGCCTGCTTCCAAGCCTCAATCACCATGAACTTTTCATTGTCCGACATGTCCGTAGCAGGCACTGAAGGCTCTTCACTAGTGAATTTCTGCATACCAAGTGTGGTAAGCCAGGAAAACACCTTTGCTTCCATCCTTTGAAGTTGGCTCCAGAAAATTTTCCCGATTTCTCGACCGGTGGAACAATAGTTCGGCTTGACGAGGCTATCATCGTTGCACTAAAAGTCGTAGAAGGATTTCTGTTATAAATTGCCATTTCTCACTATCAACAACAGAAGAGTTCAATTAATGGCAGAACCAAAATAGTAAACAATACTGTAATCAATAAACAATACGTAATAAATAACAGAAGTTTTTATATAATGTTTTACAGAAAAATGATGAAGTTTTTATGTTCTTCAAATCGTTTTCGGAATTTCAATATTCTGATGAAGTTTTTATATCTTCAAATCAGAATAGTAAATTTCAGGCTTAGTAGAAAACCACACCGGTTTTAATCTCCAGAAATAGAATATAGAATATAATAAAAATAATTTCCTTAAGATTGTTATTAATATGTATTGCTATAAAAAAATAAAACAATAATCTTCTGAAAATAGAAACAGAAAGTTAGTAGAAATAAATTCTGAAAACAGTATTTGAACTTCAAAATAAATTTCGAAAACAATATAGGAACAAATCGATCCCACTTATGTCCTTAAGAAAATTATTTCCCTCAAGTACCCGACGTTCTGGAATATATCCTCCAAGGATAGAATGATTTAACTCACCGGAGTGTTGGTACAAAAAATGCCGATGAACAGTGAACCACTCGAAGGCTGTAAAACACATTGAAATTTTTATGCAGAAGAAGAAGAAGAAGATTATCAAAAAATTTTATAAGTTAATATTCTGGGATTTGAAGGAATATTTATAGTCAATTTGGTACTGTTTTTGAAAAGGTCTGCAACCTTTCATGATAGCCATAGCTGTTGGAACAAGTTTGACACTATTTTAGAACAACCATAGCTATTGGAAATATTGCGGGAAAATTAAAATGGATTTAAAATAATTTAGGAAAGAAAATGGGCCGAACGGATCGGGTCGCGGGTCATGGGTTATTTCAGATTGAATTTTCTCTAATAAATTTAATTAATTAATTAAATATTTGAAAAGAATTTTGTCCAACCGAAGTCGAAGCTGAGACGAGCCGAGCGAGCGATGACGGTGCGAGGCTTGCCTTCTTCTTGACTCTTTAAGAGCTAAAAGATGAGCTTCTCTATATATACACAAAGATTTTCTTTCCTTCTACCAATGAGGGACAAAGTACATTAGTAAAATTTAACTCATTCAAAATTTCACTTCCCTCCATTTTTTTCCCATCATTTTCTATTCACACATCTTTTGTTATTAATAAATAATAACAAAACCCAACACGTCTTAGATCCGATCTTTGACATGTAAATACATTTTAAATATGAAAAGATCTGACTAGGATTGTTATTGTCTTCCGCTGCGTGTGACGAACAGCTATACGCAATCCTTCACTATGGACTGTCAAAGCATAAACAATACTTTCATTGTAATTAAATTGATCAATCAAACGAACTAAAGATTATGTCCCGACCCAAAATCCACTAAAGGTCGTGGCGGCGCCGGACACTGCTGTCAGGCAAGCCAACAAAATTTCTTTATAATCTCATTTTAATACTTTTGAAATCTAGGATTTTCCTTCAAATTTAGCAATTTTAAAGAGTATCGTCTCAGATCAAATTTAAGTGATAAGCAGTTAATACAATACTTCAAACCATCCCAGAACCCGGTGTCACAAGTGCATGAGCATCTACTGACAAGAAAATAAAATACAACATCCGTCTAGAATACAGTGGACAGGAAGTAAATACAGTACACTGGAAGGGACTGCTCTAGCTGCGGCCGTCTCGAATGATGCAGCTCACCTAGTCCCAGAATCATCCGTGCTGCTACGCCCAGTAGGCCACTAGAGTTACATATACCTGTGCAACAAAAATGCACAGAAGTGTAGTATGAGTACGTAAACAACGTGTACTCAATGAGTATCCCTCCTAATCTCGAAGAAGTAGAGATGAGATGGTCAACTTCGACACTTACTAGTGGTCCAATAATGATGTCAATAATACAATAAATTATGGATTTCTATAAACATCATTTTAGTCCAAATAGAAGGAAACAAGTAAACAATTAATTCTTTTATAGGAAATTTCCAAAATTCCTTTTTGTAATTATCCAACTATCTTCAAGCCATGAAGCGGCAATAATAACTTAAATAAGTTCAAGGTAGCAATACATGCATGTGCATATTATGCCGAGGCGATGACCTGATCCAACAGAAATAAACTGTGCACTTGCCCAGGGTCGACGACGCACCTATAGATGCATTTATTTAATCTGCAGAGGCGTTCGGCCTGTTCCATAAATAAACACATACCTTGCTCGCGAATCATGCATGCGATGCAGGTACACATAGAGATACATGCTCAATCAGTCAATTAAGAACTTATCGGGGTATATTTATCCAAATAAAATAATTTCTCTTTTAACAATTTAGGAAAAATGACGTTTAATTCCTTTTTAAATTCATTTACTAATTCAAGGTAATATAAGCAATTAAAGTTCTTAATAGGTTCATAAATAATCCAAGTATAACATGCTTTTGGGTCCTAAATACCCGGACAATAGCATAATCGTAGCTACGCACGGACTCTCGTCACCTCGTGCGTACGTAGCACCCGCAGTTAGGAGCACATAATCAATTATTTCACCTATGGGGACAATTCCCTCTTACAAGGTTAGAAAGGAGACTCACCTTGCTCCGAAGATCTATAACCGGCATTCCACGCGGCTCCAAAACTAGCCAACAGTTACGCAAATCCATTAATATATGCTCAAATATTCATTACAATCTAATTTATAGCAATTCCTAACTCCGATCGAAAAGTTAACCATAACGCCCTCGGACCCACGTGCCCAGAATCCGAAACTTTTCAAAGATAAAAATCACTCATGACCTTAGGAACTCAAATATATAATTTTCACTAAATTCCATACTCAATATCGTGGTTAAATTCCAAGAATAAAATTTCTAGGTTTTTCCCTCAAACCCCAAGTTTTTCTACACAATTCATGCTTAAATCCATAAAATATTGATGTATTTAACTCATAATAGGTGGGGATATCTGTGACGACCCAAAGGGTCATCACCTGTTTTCCTCATCTGTTTCGTGCTTCTGAGGCCTTGAAAACCTCATTTTCTATTACCTCGATTTGCGTGTGCAGTCCGGGCGCGTAGCCGGAAAAATTTCTATGTTGGAATATGTGAATTCTGTGAAAAATTTGAAGAATTTTGATATTAATGTGATTATAGTTGACTTTGGTCAACATTTTTGGTAAACGGACCCGGACCCGAGATTGGACGGTCCCGGAAGGTCCGTAGAAAA